>CM076577.1:1051776420-1051901280 GCA_034641835.2 Pinus albicaulis | reverse complement strand
TTTTTTTTTGAGTTATTGAAGGGAATAGAAGTTTGTTTTCAAAGTATTGAAACTCTGTCTCCTGTCAAAGAAATTTTTATTTTCTGTGTGTTAGAGGAAGGGAGATTTAAGGGTGGTTCTTATGAATCAACCAACCATTCAGAACATGCTCATCAATCCAAACCATAAGTATTATGTGACAATATTCAAGCAGGCACTGAATCGGATTTCTGAAGCTATGTTAGAGAAACCCTAAAATCTCACTGAAAATAGGTGAAATGTGGCACCACTCAGAGATTGACATGTGCCAATTGGTACAAGTGGTAGACAATTGGCATGATCAAACAACGAGGTGATGCAGGAATGACATGAGGGAGAAAATATCAGAAAAGCCCCAAATCTGGAGAACTAAAGCTCATCACCAACCTGAGATTGACAACTTTACATGATGTAACCTATGAAATCGTAAATGGAGAAATCATAGTAACAATAAAGCAGCCTATGTAACAATAAAGTCGGATTCATCCTGGGAGTGGTAATGGGAGAAATCATAGTGAACAACAGGAAACATGCATAGTTGCTTACAATCAAATATATGAAAAAACATCGCCGGATGCGGCTGCAGAAAGGAGTTAATGAGCCTTGGGCTCGCGCGCAGCCTCCAACGCTGCACACACGCCGTGCCCACATGGCCCATGGCACTACACTTGCTGGCGTTATTAATACGCCTCGATCTGAACAGAGATGTAGTTATTGCACCATCGCTCCCGGGTAGATGGTGTTGGTTTTGTGGAACGTTTGCAATATGGAGGGAGTGCAGAACGATGAGGGCCATGGCGGACCTCTGAACCCTCTTGACGCTGTTTGTTCGCCCGGATGTGCCAATTCCAGCTGCAAGACGCAGACTGGACGCCGCTGCAGTATTTTCGCCTGTCTGGAGACCATCCTGGGCGTTCATTTCTCCAACAGCCCCTTCTGCGATGCTTCGGCCTCAATTGAAGCTACAGCAGTGCTCACTGCAGGTAATTCGGCTCCCTCTGGTCTCAATTTGCATTCCTCGGACAATTTCTCCATTAGCAATTGTATCTCTGGTTATATTGCTTCTTCGTCTGGTTGGCATAACCCTGGAAGCCTCCTCACCATTCCTCAAGCTCTGCATCTTCTCCTTGGTAGTCCTCGCCCGCGCCACCTTTCGTTAGCTATGCCACGCCTCAGGCAGCGCATGCGCTGCAGAAGGGGCACGAGTCGAGGTCTGGCTCACGAAAATCCTCTTTCCCCGCTATCTGAACTCAGCTCGTCCTCTGAGGATGACGCTCACACGCCCCCGCCTGCCTCTCGCGGTGGTGGAGGCAGAGGCAGAGGCAGAGGACGACGTGGTGTGAATTATGTTCATGCAGGCAGAAGTCGAGGTCGTGTTCGTGATAGGAGTTCTGGTGATTTCCCATGTCAGCCCCCTCCCGCCTCTGAGCCTCTTGGTCTTGGCCGTCCTCCTGAAGCTCTTGCTCATTCCAGTCAGCCTCCCTCCGACTTCTCCGCCCCTCCCGGTCAGCCCATTCCACGGGAAAGTCGCTTTCGGGGCGCCACTATCAGACAAACTACTCAGAATGCTGAGCTCCGATTCCACTGCACCTCCTTCGACTCCATCATCACCGCCTTCATCTCTGTTTCTCTCCGTGAGGAAATCCCGCCTTGCTCCGCCCCCTCCCCCCCCATTGACCATCGCCCCTCTCCCCCACCTCTCACGGAGCTGCGTTCTGGAGCTGACAACAAAGATTTGCAGACTGACAGCCATGCAGGAAAGGAGGACAGTAGCGAGGAGAATGAATATGCATGCAGGATTGAAGAGGAACCAATGTCTACCGAGCACGAGGGATAAATCCCCTGGCTCATTCACTTCTGGTTTTTTTGAGTTTTGCTGTTTCAATTGCTCCACTGATGAGCAGTATGATGTTTCTAGCTTTTACATTGCTGTTTACATTTTATGTATAATCCTCTGGTCGGTTTCCCTTCTAAGGGCGGCCCAGCACATTCTTCTTAATGGGTTGGTTTCCCACTCTGGGCGACCCAAAACAATCAAGAACAGTGATGATAATCAGTCCCAGCTTGCTGGCTCACACAGCAGCAGCGAGGGTAGTTTTGTAACAGTACTTTTATAAATTAATAGATTAGTCTTATTTAGAAAAAAAAAAAAATAGATGAAAAAACACATACAAAAAACCTAGATAATAATCGTGAACAAGCTTAATATTGAATTATGAACTGTAAAGGAACTTACAAAATGTGACATTACGAACCTGGTCAAGCGCACAAGCAAAAATATCCTGGACATGACCCCGGTTGACAAGTTGTATTGCTCATGATGCAAGAGGATTTGTACCTGCACTGCCAAGTCAATCAAAATCCATCATTATCTATACAATAAATACAAGTAATTGATGTAGTATTTTTTACTCTAAGACGCATTCTTATGATAATGTTAGAACATATGTTGAAAATGTCAAAACATACCCGAATAAGCTCCTCTTCGTTTCAAGAACAATTTATTGGAGTCGCATGAACTTGGAACAAGCCTCCCACGATCTGAAAGAGTAGCAACTAAGTCAACAGTGACTTTTTTGTTGCTACGCTGGATCGAAGGAGGTTTGCTCCAAGATTAAATCGCTCCAATAAATTATTCTCTACTAAACAGGGCCAACCACGTGAAGGTGGAAGCTCTTATGGCCCCTCCCCCCTCCCTCACATCACTCTCAATTCCCCAATACCCAATCTATATTTCATTTTTTACTTTCATGAGCATAAAAAAAATATTCAATAACTAATAAAAAACAATTCAACAAAAATTACGCAAGGAAACATTGCAATTAATGATTGACATAAAAATAGTATGATAAATGAGTTTTTTATATAACGCAAAAAACGTTCCAAGTATGGTAACGTTTGTCTTATAATAATACAATATTTTACATTGTCAAATTTTATTTTTCTTCTTCCTATTTTTAAAGCTCCTAATTACATCATCAATATCATCGTGCTCTGCTCCTGTTTCGTGCCTTTCAACCCGCACTGCTGACCTAGTTGCGTATTCACGATGTCTGGGCTCATCCAGTGTTAGATAACTAACATTTATTGCTATAAATTAACAATCACACATGCTTAACTCAAATCTAACTCCTGCAACGCGAATTTACTAAGTAAACTGGATGAAACAATCCATGTCACACAAGTTAATATCATCCAAGTTTTCTGTTGATGTGGAAAAACCAAATTGAGAATTTATTTCTACATTTTTCAACAGTACCTCTCAACAAGAAAGGGATTATCAACCACCCCTATCCTACACATGTGGGACTCGAACTTCCCTCTTGACAAGAACTTTGTCAAAATTTCAGCATCTTGTTCCTCTATTGGAATGTACTGCAATAACATTATCTACCTCTGAACACAGTTCCGTAAATCGTGATACCATATATCTATATGCTTCGACCGATCATAGAAAAAATGAATTTTAAAGAGTTTGATGCAACTCTGATTATCACAGTAGATCAAAATTGTATCCATCATCTAACCGAAAATCCAACAAGTATCTTTCTCATCTAGACTTCCTCACATGATAATTGACTGGAAGCCATGTATTCCGCTTCTACCAAGCCGAGTGCCATAGATATTTTCTTTTTGATGTACCAAGAAACCGTTGTGGACCCAACAATGAAAATTTCACCTGATGTGCTATTTCGGTTTGATGGAATCCCTGCCCAATCTGCATCTATGAAGCCACATAACTTTACTCCCTCGGTCTGTATGTACCATATTCCAAACTGGGTAATGCCTATGAGGTATTGTAGAACATGATTAGATGCCCTCCAAAATAATTTGGTTGGATTAACCATAACTTGGCTCAGTTGGTTGAATGCATATCACATATTTGGTCGTGTATTCACAAGATACATTTGTGAACCCACCAACTACCGGCAAATAGTAACATTCACTTCCTCACCTGAAGTGGGTCCCTCTTTCCTCCAGTTGGTCGCTAGAGGTTTCTCCATGGGTTTGCAATTGTCAATGCAAAAACTCTGAAGTATCTCGTTGGAATACTTTGCCTGAGAGTCAAACAATTCCCCATCTCCTTGCAACACTTCCATTCTGAGGAAGTAATGCATGATACCCATGTCCTTTATTTCAAACTCCAACTTCTCATCACCAGTTAAAATCAAGTCATCAACATATAAGACAATAATCAACAATTTACCTTCTACTAAAACATGATAGAGATTTGCATCCGCTTCACTTTTGGTGAAGCCCAAACCAGTGAGATAGATATCTATCCTGGTGTATCAAGCACAATGTGCTTGCTTGATACCGTACAACGCTCGCTTGAGTCTACACACATGAGAATCTCAATCAAAATTATCGAAGTCATCTGGTTGCTTTATATACACCTACTCCTCAATAAATCCACCGAGGAATGCTATTTTCATATCCATCAAGTGGATCTTCCACCCCATCTGCACAACTAGAGAAATAATTAATCTGATGGATGAGTACCTTGCTACAGAGGCAAGGGTCTCCTCATATTCAATCCCTTCAACCTGAGAGTATCCCTTGGACACAAATCTGTCCTTGTAATTTTCTATGCTTCCATTTTTTTCCTGATTTACCTTGAAGATCCATATTGAACCCATAACTAATTTATCTATTGGTATTAAGAACACTTCCCAAACACTTTTATTTACAATACATTTGTACTCCCCCTTTGTATCAACCCACTCTCTTCAACTCAATTTGTGGCTTCTCCACAACCTCTTGAGGTTCCTCCTTTGCAGCTAAGAGCTCCTCTTCTGGTGGGATACAAGCCCCTATCAAGAGAGCTCCACATAGCTTTCTCCTCATCAAAATTTACATCCCTTTGCACAACTATCATTCTGAGGGATGGAAAGTACACACAATAGTTGTGGGGATTTTCTGTGTAACCAAAAAATACCCCCAACTTTTCTATTGGCTCTAGCTTCTTTCTTACTTCTTTGGAGACATGGTAGACATAGGGTCAAAAAATCCTGAAGTGCGACACATCCAACTTCCTTCCCAAGAAATCCTACTTTAGTGTAATCATGCCTACAATATGATGAGGACTCCAGTTCTGAAAATAGATTGCTGCGTTGCATTCTTCGACCCACAATTGCAGAGGTGGGCCTTGTTCATGCAACATCGCCCTCATTGCTCCCACAATTCTACGATTATTTCTCTCAACCACCCCATTCTGCTGTAGGTTGTGGGGTGATGTTAACTCTCATAAAATGCCTTCTTTTGCACAATTTTTTAAAACTCATTAGACATGTACTCACCTCCATTATCGCTCCTGAGAGCGTTCACCTTCTTTCTGGTTTCTTTCTCAAATAGTGCCTTGAATTTTACAAACTTGGAGAATATATCATCTTTCTTCCACATGAAGAAGATCCATCACTTCCGTGAGAAACCATCAATAAAAATGACAAAATATTTGTGCCTAGAAATGGAGGCTATCGAAAAAGGTCCAAAAACATCAAGGTGGATCCTTTCTAGCACTGCATGTGCTTTTCTATCCCGATCATGGAAAGTGGATTTTGTGTACTTCTCAAAAGTACATCCTTTGCATACATCTTGCTGCTCAAGTGTTCCTTTGCGGAGGCCCATGGTTATATGCTGCATGATCTTCAAAGCGTCACAATGAAAATGGCCAATTATTCTATTCAAAATTTCACCAACATTGCAACTCTGCACCTTCTCTACCTTTGCGATTAATGCAACACAATATTCCACATCTAGCTTGTACACGTTCTTCACAAAAACCTTTATCTACTTCACCTGTGTCATGGCTATGTGCCTCAGGAATTCCTTTCCTTTGCTGAAGATCACATCATAACCAAAATATTCCAAAACCGCAACATAGATGAGATTTTTATTTAGGTCTAGAACGAAAATGACATCCTTGAGCCTAAGGGGGGAGATTGACTCCCTCTTAAAAGTGACTATAACAATCCTAGTTGTGCTGTACCTTCCAGCGTCCCCCATCTCAATGTGCATCTGCAGGTCTGTTAGGTCCCTATATTACTAGTATAGTCCCTTATTATTGTTAGTGTAACCCCCTTATTGTTATTATTGTACCCTTGTAACCCCCATTTTGTTATTATTGTGCCCTTAAATTATTATTGTTAGGTCGGCTAGGATTACATTGTGGCCCACTAGGATTACATTATGGCCCCATGGACTCCTATATAGAAAGGAGGTTTTGTAAATTGTATCATCCAAGAATTGTTCATTTATGTAATGTATTGGAGGTTTCCCCCTCGAAGTGGCTCATTTCTAAGGCGTTGATATCTCTTTTCTTCTATTTTTGGAGCTGGTTACACAACATTTGGTATCAGAGCTTTGGATTCTAGGGTTTCACTGCTCCAAACAGGTCATCGTGGCATTGTCGCTATAACTTTTTTTCTACGAAGTTTCAGAAGCTGAAATTTTTAGGGTGCAAAGCTGAAATCCTGAGGAAGATTGTCTAAACATTTCAGAGCTTGGTTCGCAATATTTTCAGAGATATCATCTGTGGAAGTTAGGTTTGTTTTCAAGCTCCTAAACAGGTCATCGTGTAATTTTCACTATAAATTTTTTTCTACGAAGGTTCAAAATCTGAAATTCGTATGGTACAAAGCTGAAATCCTGAGGAAATTCTTCAAAAAATTTCAGAGCTTGGTTCGTAATATTTTTGCAGATATGATCTGTGGAAGGTTGTTATTTTTCAGGCTCCTGAATTTCATCTCAAAGAGGTGATTGTGGGAAAAGTTCAATAACTCTCTCTTTGGGTAGTGGATTTGAGTGCCATAAAAAGTGGTCGCAAGTACACGGACTGTAGTTTCTTGGCTATCAATTTCAGAGACAAAGGATGAAACAGTGACACGTGGCAAGTCCTACAAGTTTTCTCTACTGAACCAGTCCAAAATTAGGTCATTGTGGGAGATTGGACACAAATTTTTCTTGGGGAATCCAAATTAGATCAGACCTGTGGCATTTGAAAGAAGATTCAGAGGAATACTACAGGGCTAAATTTCAGATATTGAAGATTTTCAATTACAGAGATAATTCAATTTCAATATCGAGCTCCTCAAAGCAAGTAAAAGGTATCAATATTGGATTCTAAAATGGCACCTAAAATGAATTCAACACCCTTTAAACCTTCAGAAGGCTCTACCATGACTCATGAAGATGAAGAATTGCAACATGATCTATCAAAATTACAAGAGCAAGTGCAACAAATTTCACTCTCGCAAAGAGCAACAAAAAATGAAATGGAAGTTTTGAAGAAAGGCGTGGAAGTGAAGATGGACAGTTTGAAGAAAGGCATGGAAGCTAAGATGGATGGCGTGGAAGTGAAGATGGACGGTTTGAAGAAAGGCGTGGAAGCTAAGATGGATGGAGTGGAAGCTAAGATGGATGGCGTGGAAGCTAAGATGGATGGAATGGAAGCTGGCATGAGTTCTAAGATGGATGATCTAAAAGCAGACATCGAAGGTTTGACCAAGTTGATACAAGAAATGTTTCCTAATGGTGAAAAGATATTAGAAGAACCTCATGATGAGAACAAAATAAATGTTAATCGTGATTTCATAAACTCTAATGTTGGCGGGAAGAACCACCATATTCCAAAAATGGATATGAGGAAGTTTGATGGAAAGGATCCTGTAACATGGATATTACAGATGGAGCAATATTTTGATCTCCATAATGTGCAAAACACAAAAAAGGTACGCATTGCAACTTTGCATTTAGAACAAAATACATTTGTATGGTATCGATGGCTTTGCTCCCATAAAAAAATTGTCACTTGGTCAATTTTTACGGAGGAAATGATAGCACATTATGAGGATACAAAGAGCAACTCCTTCTTTAGCCAATTGATAAATCTCAAACAAAAGGGTTTAGTGGGGCAGCACATTGAGGACTTCCAAAAATTGAATATAAGGGTAACTGATATTCCAAAGGAACATAGGATTGATCTCTTCATAGGTACTCTAAAGGATAACATCCAACATGAAGTTCGTGTTTTGGAACCTGATTCATTGGAGAAGGCATTCAGGTTGGCAAGAAAAGTTGAATGTAAAATTATGGCGACAAGGAAGCCTACCACTCGATTCTATAAAGAAGGAAGTGTTGCTATGCCTAGATTTCCACAACCTACAAGGTTGACACCACAACAATTGGAAGAAAAAAGAGCAAAAGGGCTTTGCTACGGTTGTGATAGAAAATACACTAAAGGTCATAAGTGTGCTGAGAAGAAATTATTTTACATAGATTGTGAAGAGGAAGAAGAAAATGAACAAGAAGAGGATATGCACCAGGAACCAACCCTAGAAGAGGAAGAAATGAATCCGACCATATCGTGTAATGCACTGGCAGGAATTACCACTCCTCAAACTCTCAAGATACAAGGACAACTCAAGAAGAAAAAGGTAATAGTGTTGATTGATTCAGGTAGCACCCATAATTTTATTCATTGTAAGGTAGCCAAGGAATTAAATTGTTTCCTATACCTAGCACCAAAATGTCAAGTGATGGTTGCAAATGGAGGAACTATAAATTGCTCTGGAAAATGGCATAATATCAAGCTAACCATGGGGGAATATGTGTTGACTAGTCCAATGCTTTCCATTCCTATGGGAGGTGCTGATGTTGTACTAGGAGTACAATGGTTACAATCTTTGGGGACGGTAGCTTTTAATTTTCAAGAACTTTTCTTGAAATTTTTTTCAGAAGGAAAGGAAGTCGAATTACGGGGTATTGAAAGGAAGCCGGGAAGGATAATAAGCTCTAATGTCATGACAAAGCTTCTAAAGAAAGAACAACGAGGCGTAATTGCACAATTATGCTCACTAGAAGTTCCGACATCAAAATCATCTATTTCTGCAGATCTCCAACAACTCTTGGACAATCATTCCAAGGTGTTTGAAACTCCCAAAGGACTCCCACCTATTCGTGATCATGATCATGCTATTCATTTGATTCCAGGAAGTGTTCCTCCAAACATCAGGCCTTATAGATATCCTTACTTCCAAAGAGCGAAATTGAACGTATGATTGCAGAAATGTTAGAGGCGGGTATAATTCAACCTAGTCAAAGTTCTTTCTCTGCTCCTGTAGTATTGGTACACAAGAAGGATGGATCATGGCGAATGTGTCTGGATTATAGGGAGATTAATAAGCTCACCATTAAAGATAAATTTCCCATTCCTGTGATTGATGAATTATTGGATGAATTACATGGAGCAATTTATTTTACCAAGTTGGATCTTCGTTCAGGATATCATCAAATTAGAATGAAGACTGAAGATATTCCAAAAATAGCATTTCGAACTCATGAGGGTCATTATGAATTTTTGGTCATGCCTTTTGGCCTTACCAATTCACCTTCTACATTTCAAGGGTTGATGAATTCCATTTTCAAACCTTCCTTAGAAAATTTGTGCTAGTATTTTTTGATGATATACTAATCTACAGCAGGTCTTGGAAGGATCATGTTGAACATGTTGACAGGGTGCTCAAACTATTGCAGGAGAAACAATTATATGCAAAAACATCCAAATGTTTCTTTGGAGTACAAGAGGTGGAATATCCGGGTCATATTATATCTCACGAGGGTGTTAAAGTAGACCCTAACAAAATTAAAGCCATTAAGGAATGGAAAGTCCCCAAGACAATAAAGCAGTTGCGAGGATTTCTCGGGTTAACAGGCTATTATCGCAAGTTTGTTAAGAATTATGGGAGAATAGCAGCACCTCTACCAACATTATTGAAGAAAGATGCATTTTCATGGACTCCTGAAGCAACTAAGGCCTTTGAACATCTTAAAGAGGCAATGTGCCTAGCACCGGTCTTAGCTACGCCGGACTTCACAAAAACCTTTATTGTGGAATGTGATGCCTCAGGAAATGGAATTGGTGCAGTTTTAATGCAGGAAGGAAGACCCATTGCTTTTGAAAGTCGTCCAATCAAAGGAAAGTATTTACCGAAACCTATTTATGAGAAGGAAATGTTAGCAATACTGCATGCACTAAAGAAATGGCGAACTTACCTAATGGGAAGACACTTCAAGGTAAAAACTGATCATGATAGTCTTAAACACTTTTTGGAACAAGGACTATCTTCAGAAGAGCAGCAAAAATGGGTCACAAAGATGTTGGGTTATGACTTTGAAATAATCTACAAAAAAGGAAAGCTTAATGTTGTTGCAGATTCACTCTCAAGAAAGAATGAAGAGGTGGAAGCATTGCGTTGTGCCATTTCTATTATCCAACCAGATTGGATAACCGAAGCAAGAGATGAATGGAAGAAGGACAAAGATGTATGGACACTCATTCAAAAGCTGCAGCAAGATCCTAGTACATATAATACATTTAGTTGGAAAAATGATTCCTTATGATACAAATATCGCTTATATCTTTGTAAGAATTCCCAACTAAAACAAAATATTCTTTTAGAATTGCACACTTCTCCTTTAGGAGGACACTCAGGATTTTTAAAAACTTACCACAGGGTGAAGAAAGATTTTTTTTGGGATGGCCTTAAATCTGATATTCAAAATTTTGTGGCGGAATGTTTGGTTTGCCAACAGAATAAAGTGGATACAATTAAGACCCCGGGACTTATACAACCTTTATCCATTCCAAGTCAACGTTGGGAGGAGATTTCAATGGATTTTATCACAGGTTTACCTAAGTCCGAAGGAAAGAATGTCATCATGGTGGTAGTTGATAGACTTACCAAGTATGCACACTTTGTGCATTATCTCATCCATTTAAAGCAAGTACAGTTGCTACTACATTTGTGGACAGAATTCAAAAGCTACATGGAAGCCCAAGGGTTATTGTGAGCGACAGAGATCCCATTTTTACGGGAAATTTTTTGACGGAGTTATTTTCTTGTTTGGGTACTCAATTAGCTCATAGCTCATCTTATCATCCTCAATCTGATGGTCAAACTGAGATAGTAACTAAATGTTTGGAAGGATATCTTCGTTGTTTTGTATCTGATAAACAAACACAATGGGTCAAGTGGTTACCTCTCGCTGAATGGTGGTATAACACTTCCTTCCATACTGCAGCAAAAATGACCCCATTTATGGCACTTTATGGATATCATCCACCATAGATCACATCATCTTTAAGGGAAAATTTGAAGGTTCAAGCAGTGGAAGATCACGTCGAGCATCAGCAAGAAGTTCTCCAACTCTTAAAGGATAACCTGAATTTGGCACAAAATCGAATGAAACAACAGGCAGATCAACATCGCAGCGAGAGAAGTTTTGATATAGGAGATTGGGTATTTTTACGGCTACAACCATATAAACAAATGTCCCTCAAGCAAGCTAAGAAGGATAATAAATTATCGCCAAAGTACTATGGTCCTTACAAGGTGTTGCAAAAGATTGGTACTATGGCATACAAATTGGAGCTTCCTTCTTCTTCGTGAGTACATCCAGTTTTCCATGTTTCATGCTTAAAGAAGGTTATAGGTGAAAATATTCCAGTTCAAACAATATTTCCAGAACTTGATGAGGAAGGAAAAATCATATTGGAACCGGAAGCGGTCACGGAAATAAGAACTCGACAACTACGGAATCGATCAATTTCAGAGTATCTCATCAAGTGGAAGAACTTACCCACTGAAGATTCTACATGGGAGGATGAGAATTTTATACAAAAGCACCCCGAGCTACTCAAGAGTTGAGGACAACACTTTTTTTGAAGGAGAGGGGCATGTTAGGTCCCTATATTACTAGTATAGTCCCTTATTGTTGTTAGTGTAACCCCCTTATTGTTATTATTGTACCTTTGTAACCCCCATTTTGTTATTATTGTGCCCTTAAATTATTATTGTTAGGTCGGCTAGGATTACATTGTAGCCCACTAGGATTACATTATGGCCCCATGGACTCCTATATATAGAAAGGAGGTTTTGTAAATTGTATCATCCAAGAATTGTTCATTTATGTAATGTATTGGAGGTTGCCCCCTCGAAGTGGCTCATTTCTAAGGCGTTGATATCTCTTTTCTTATATTTTTGGAGCTGGTTACACAACAAGGTCTTTCTCCTACAGGTCACTGAAAAGATATCTATTCCCTGTCATGTGGAATGATGCACTCGAGTCCAAGTACCACACGCTACCCATCATTGTGCTAACCATGCATGCAATGAGGGTAAATTCAAGCTTGAACTGTGAAGCCAAGGCTTCATCTGCTGCTACTCCTAAGGTATTCTTTCTTGCCTTCTTGTGTGGACACTTTGGGCACAATGCCCAAATTCATGACAATGGAAGAATTTAATTTTTGAGAAATCTTTATTCTTGCCCCCTTGACTAGATTCTGGTTTAGATTTGGACTTCTTACCTTTTCCCTTATTTTCCTTTCCAACCAATGCAAAATTTTCTTCATCCTCGCTCTTGGATGAAGTCACATCTATGGTATTCCAACTTATTTCCTCCTGTACCAAATCAGACCATAGGCACTCCCAATTCAATAGTTTCTCCCTCCCATTCACCAAATCTTGATAGTTGTTCCAACTCTTCGGAAGGCCCAAGAGGGCTAGGCTTGCCAGGTCTCCTTCAGGGACATTAACAATGACTCCTCCAAGTTCATCACGAAACAATGTGAAACTACTCAGATACTGCAGAATTGTGTTGTTATTCTGCATCTTGATACTTCAAAGTGTATCCTTGAGTGCCAACTTCCTATGGTCTCTATTATTTTCAAATAGTTCTTTCAGTGCTTTCCACATCCCAAACATAGTTTATCTTCCATGGATATTTGAGACAATGAGATTCGGTACTCCCTCCAATATGATTCACCTCACTTTGGCTACATATTTCTTCCATTGAGCACAGTTCTGGGCATCCGATTCCAGTGGTTGTGCAACATCTATCTTGATTTATTGTAGTAGTCCATTTTCATCCAATACCACCTCCATGCGATCCTTCCATGCAAAAAAATTAGAGGTGCCTTCCAAGGCATACTCTAGCCTTAATCCATTGAAGGCCATCTTCTTAGTTATGAATAAAACCCACAACAGTGATCTCCAAATTTGAACCTCTAAGAAACAACTTCAAATTTATGCTCTACTGTGAATCCTGCTCTTATACCATGTAGAAATTATGCTGTAGATTTGCAATTTCTCATGAAGTTTTAATCAAAATCACAAGACACCAATCTACTCTACTGCTCTATGGAAAGTATTTCACAATCTAGAACAAAAATATCAGATATGCAAGAAGAAATAACACACATGCAACAAGTATTTTTATCCAGGGAAAGAAATTTCCTAAAAGACCCCAATGCCTCTTGCATTAATCAAATGAATAGAGATGTATTATAATTGATTTTCTCAACTGAGCTCACCTTGCAAGTGCACAACCTATCTCTCTACTCACTTAAGGCCTCCGACCCAGAATTAGTCAATTTTTGACTTGGCTTGAGCTCCTATTTCCTTGCGCTATTCATTGAGGAATAAGGCCCCTATTATTTGGAAAATTTCTCAAATTTATTTGTGCAATTCCTCAGGCTGATCATCTGACTGCATGCAACACTTGTACACTAAAGGCTAGTCTACAACTGATGTTGCACTGCCTTGGAATCTCCACCAAGCCTGGGGAAATCAAATTCTCTGCAAGAAATAGCTATTTTTGGTTGATTGATCAATTAAATGGATTATCATTGAGTTTTATTGAAGTTCTACTGCACAACTTGACCCTCCACTAGTTCCTCCAATAGTTAGAACTATTTTAACTGGAAAAAAAAAACCTTAGATAATTGAAATTGATTGCTAAAAATTATCAACCACACATGCTTAACTGAAATATAACTCATCCAACTTGTATTTACTGAGTAAATTGGGTGACACAATCCATGTCACACAAATTAGCATCATCCAAGTTGTCTGTTGATGCATAAATTCGAATTTTCTCAATTTAATCAAGGCAAAATCAAAATGAGAATTCATTGCTGCATTTTTCAAAAAAGGTTTGGTTTCATAAAAAAATAGAAATTGTTTCCTATAGTAGAGGAAATTTTAGCCTAAAAGTAGCGTCCTAAGGAAAAATAATAAAATAATAGGAAAATAATAAAATTCTAATTATGAATTTTGGAGGGGAAAGAAGAAAATTGTTTATTTTTTTCATTGTATTTTCGGTTTATTTTCTCATAACTTTACTCAAATTTCAAGTGTTGACACTCATTGGATGAAAAATTAACTTACTCATCCAACGAGTACTCATTGTGCAACCTTTTGAGAATACCCACATTGATAAAATTGAAGATACATTAAAAAAGGTGTTCAACACATTTTTTTAATGTATCTTCATTTTTATCAATGTGGATATTCTCAAAAGTATGCATAATGAGTACACATTGTATGCATAATTTAATTCCGCATCAAACAAGTGTATACACTTTATATTTGAGTAAACATATAAGGATATAAGCCAAAAATACAATTAAAAACATAGTTTTTTTTTAATTTTTTATTATTATTATTTTTTTTTCCATCCAAAATATTTATATGTACCTATTTTTAAATTTAAAGGATTTTGATTGGTTTATATATTATATAAGTGAAAAATTCATGGACACTTTTAGGCTAAAATTTCCTCTAATGTGAAAACTAGAAACACCATTCTTTTAAAATAGGAAAACCAGAGTCACAATTCCTTTAAAATAAGAAAACCAAAAGTTTCATTCTCTTAAAATAAACCATAAGTTGCCATAATTAATATTCCCAAATACAACATGCCCAAAAAGACTAAATGACATTATACCTTCATTGTGATGAGTGATGTTTGTAGGATTTTATGCATGTGTAGATGTCCCCTTTAACTTCAACAATCTTTCATTTTCCACTCCTATCATTATGACCATGTTGTTAGAATCCCTCATTTGTTCAAGTTTTCCATAAAATATGGGATGAAATGGCATTCCTATAAAATGTGCATAAGATAAAAAAATTTCCTCTACAACTCAAGAAGATAGAGAACATGCAGAAGAAAATATAGGAAGTGAGGCAACTTGAGTTTGATTGTGCCAATTCTCAAAGTTTTGGGACTAGATTTTTCTGCAAAATGCACTATGCCATCTATATTTTCATTGAGTCCTTCAAAGAATTCTCTATTGAAAGGTCACGTGTCATGCCTTTACTTGTTTCAAGAAACCAAGCATCTCTCCAAGAAGAACACGAAGATTTAAATAAATCTTCATTTACTCCAAAATTACAATGAGAAACAACATAATTTGAGAATTTAGATGCATTACCTTTTGCTAGATTCGAAGTCTTTCCTTTATCTTCCTTTTATTCTTATATTTCTTTGATCCTCTCCCCCGGGAACTTGCATGTACTTGAATTATATCCATTTTTCCACAACAGACAAAGTAGAGATTTGGTATCTTGCTTCAGTTGTGTTTAGCTCTCCTGCATTTGAAGTTCTTTCTTCGACATCCTCTTTTACTACTTTCTCCTCTAGAAGAATCACGTGGTTAATTATTTCATTTCTAATTCTGAGCATAACATATTGTAGAAATTATATGCACTAAGCATGCATATGTCCAAGATTCACTTGATCTCACACTATTTAACTTTATGCAAGATACTGAATCTATTCCACTTGTTAATATTTTGCGGAAAAATTAATTGCACACACATGTGAAGCATAAACAAAAATATTCAATCGCACATAACATAGTTTTTAACCAGGAAAGCCTGAAGCTGAAAAACCCAAATATATATTATGTAACATGGAGATCATATGAAAATCTCATACAAACATACAAAGCTTATCACAAGCCCTCAGTACAGTACAATCGTCATACACTAATCAGGACCAATCTTGCAAATCGATGCACCGATATTTGCCTTCTACTAGCCTGCCTCCACTGCGCAATCTATGCTGAAGAATAGCTATGAATGAATTTGAATTACTACATCCTTGACTGTGCAATCCTCATTGGAATCTCCACTAAGTGTGTGATGCAATCAATGCATCACTATAGTCACAACAGATAGTCTATCTTTCCCTTTCACCTATCTCTCCACTAGTCTCCAATAAAAATGCCATGCACTGTAGTTAACTGTTGTATTGTTTAGTTGACTAATGAGTTATTATTTGTGAATTAAATAACTAATTAATTCACTCCACTCTCACTAGTGTATCAATCAGTTAGACTAGATACAACTAGCTCAACTGAGTCTAACTGAGTTAAACTAAATACAACTCCATAACTACTTCTTCCAACTGTGTCATAACTCTGCCACTTGAGTTATAACTGATTCCTCCATGCAATACCTCCAGTAAACCCTTAGGAATAGCATAATTCCTTCTTATCAACCGCTGTACCACATATGTGCATTGAACTGAAGTGATCCAAGAGAATAAGTTGTTGTTTAGAGTCTAATTATTATTAAGAGCTAATAATAATCGACATGCATCTATTTTTAGATCAACGATCTATAAATAAACTTCGCCCAATATTCTAAAAATAGAATTTCATATATTTTTACAACTTGATCAACCATCCACAAATAGCATCCTGCAACTTCTGAAATATGACCATCATGTCTAAAAATAGACATAGTCTAAAAATAGACTTGCGCCAAAAATAGCCTGCGGGCCCACTTAGTGAAGGCGACTCTTTTCACTAAGCTCATCATCTTGTTGAATCTCAATACTCCCTCTCAACAAGATAGGGATTATCCTTCACCCCGATCCTGCCTCCATGGTATTCGAATTCTCTCCTGGTGAGCGCCTTCGTCAGAATATCTCCATCCTGATCCTCCGTGGGAATGTACTGAAGCAACATGATCTTCCACTGCACAAAATATCTGATATGATGATACCAGATATCAATATGTTTAGATCTATCATGAAACACAAGATTAACCGAGATTTTAATGCAACTCTGATTATCACAATGAATCACTGTGGGATCTAAATGTGAACTGAACAAACCAACCAGAATATTCCTCATCTAGATAGCCTCACATGCAGCTAAAATTGCTGCCATGTATTCTGCTTCCGCTGAATTGAGTGCCATGGATCTTTGTTTCCTGCTGAACCAAGAAACTACCGTAGATCTGATATTGAAAATCCCTCCTGATGTGCTCTTTCTATCTGTTGGGTTTCCTGCCCAATCTGCATCTGTGAAGCCATGCAACTTCACCTCATCCGCCTATCTGTACCATAAACCATACTTAGATGTGCCCCTGAGATATCTCAGGGCATGCTTGCCCGCCTTCTAAAAGAGCTTGGTAGGCTTAACCATCACTTGTGAAAGCTGGTTCACCGCATAGCATATGTCCGGTCTTGTATTGACTAAATACATGAGCGAACCCACCAACTGTCGATAAACAACGACATCCACTACCTCTGCCGATGTAGCATCCTCTTTCTTCCAATTTCCTGGAAGAGGAGTGTCGATAGGCTTGCAGCCTTGCATGTGAAACTTCTCTAGTATCTCCCAGGCATACTTGCCTTGAGACACAAACAATTCACCTTCCCGCTACCATATTTCCAATCCAAGGAAATAATGAAGGAGGCCTAAATCCTTCATCTCAAACTTCTTTGCAAGATCTGCCTTGCATGAGTGTATCAACTGCTCATCACCTATTAGTATTAAATCATCAACATAAAGTACAATGATTAAAAGCTTACCCTCAACCACAATCTAGTACAGGTTTGCATCCGCCTCACTCTTGGTGAAGCCAAGTCCAGTGAAATAGCTATCGATCCAAGTGTACCAAGCATGGGGTGCTTGTTTTAGCCCATACAACGCTCTTTTGAGCCTGCACACATGCGACTTGCTGCTGAAGATCTCAAATCCTTTAGGCTGCTCAATGTACACCTCTTCCTCAATGATCCCATTAAGGAACACAGTATGCACATCCATCTGATGAATGTGCCAACCCATCTGCACTGAGAGAGCAAGGATGGTCTGTATGGAAGAATACCGTGTGACAGGTGCAAAGGTTTCTTCATAGTCAATCCCCTCAATATGTGAGAAGCCCCGGGCAACAAATCTTGACTTATACTTCTTGACGCTCCCATCAGCAGCTTGCTTTACCTTGTAGATCCATCTTGATCCTACAACTGATTTTCCCACCAGCCTTGGAACAATCTCCCAAGCACTGTTTCTGACAATGGAGTCATACTCCTCCACCATGTCATCTACCCATGTGGGCTCCTACACTACTTCTTCAAAAGAAGATGGCTGTATCACAATACACTTGCTCATAAGAGCCATGTATCCAGTATATCAGTCAGGTGACTATCTCTGTCTGCGCTGTGATGTAGGGACTCCTACATTCTGTGCCGCATCAAGCTTCAGTCTGTTAGCTTCTGTGGTATGCTTTCTGCCTTGTCTGATGTTTGGTTTTGCATGAGTGGACTCCTCCACTCCATGAATCTCCTCCTGTGGCTGATCCACATCCAGAGGCTCATCTTTGGGAACAAGAAGTTCCTCCTCTGCATGCAAGTGTAGCTCCCTCTCAAGCGACAAATTCATGGCTTTCACCTCATTGAATTTTATATCCTGTCGCACAACAGTCATCCGACTGTCTGGAAAATACACATGATAGTTATGGGGTGTTTTTGTGTACCCCACAAATATCCCAACTTCTGCAGTTGGCTCCAGCTTCTTCCTGGCGTCCTTTGTCACATGAATGTAAACAGGTGAGCCAAAAATCTTCAAATGAGAAATATCAGGCTTCTTACCAGTAAAAGCTTCTTCGGGTGTACTCATGCCAAGTACTCTATGAGGACAATGGTTTTGCACATAAATCACAATGTTGCATGCTTCCACCCACAAGTGCATCGGTAGGCCCTAGTCATGCAGCATCGCTCGTGTAGCACCCACGATCATTCTGTTTTTTCTCTCCGCAACCCCATTTTGCTATGGGTTATGAGGCGCTATGAGTTCTCTTCGAATTCCTTCTTTGCTACATAAGTCTTTGAATTCGCCCAAGATGTATTCACCACCATTATCGCTCCTTAGAGCTTTCACCTGCTTCCCCAAATCCTTCTCCACCAATGCCTTGAACTCACAGAACTTTGAGAATGTTTCACTCTTATTCTGAATGAAGAAGATCCAACATCTACGAGAAAATTCATCAACAAATATCACATAATACTTGTGTTTTGCTGTTGAAGCAACCGAGAATGGTCCACACATGTCTGTGTGAATTCTCTCCAGGATCACCGAAGCACGGTTCTCCTTCTCATGAAAGGTGGTCTTCAAAAACTTACCCATTGTACATCCTTTGCACTGATTTGACTACGCAAGAGTACCCTTGGGAAGTCCAGTAGAAATTTGCTGCAAAATCTTCAAAGTGCCATGGTGAAGATGACCCAGTCTCCTGTGCCATAACTCGCCCTCATCCCGACTCACCACTTTTTCTGCTTTGCCCACCATTGCAGCGCAGCCATATACCTCGAGCTTGTAGAAATTATTAATTCGAACCCCTATATTCTTGGTTTGACCCGTTGTTTTATGTGAAAGGAAGGCGTTTCCCTCATTGAAAACAACATCATAACCCTTGCCTTCAAGCATTGCGACTGAGACCAAGTTCTTCTTCAGACCTAGAACATGCATGATATTCTTCAATAAGAACAGATTATCGGACTCCCTCTCAAAGGTAATGGTCCCAATGCTAGTCACACTGTACCGACCATCATCGTCCATCTCTATATGCATCTGGAGGTCCTTCTCCTCCAAGTCACTAAACAACTCTTTGTCTCCCGTCATATGGAAAGACGCACCACTATCAAGATACCATTCCGATCCCATGAAGCTTGAAACCAAGCATGAGATCAAGGAAAAATCTAGCTCAAATTGTGAGGATAAGGCCTCTCTAGCTGCAGATCCAGCAACCTGCTTATTCTTCTTCTTCTGTGGATAGTTAATGGTGAAATGTACATGCTCGTGACAATGAAAACACTTCACTTTGGACAAATCCTACTTCTTGCCTTTCGCACCAGATTTAGAAGGATTTTTCTTCCCCTTCCCTTTTCTTGCTTTGGCAGCCAAAGCACAATTCTCTTCATCTTCATTCTTCGATGAAGATCCATCCCTGGTACCCCACCTTATCTCCTCCTGCACAAGATCCGACCAAAGTCGCTCCCATCCTGGCAGTTTCTCCTGTCCATTGACAGAGTTTTCGTAGCTACACCAACTCTTCAAAAGCCCAAGGAGAGCCAAGCTCACCAAGTCTTCATCATCAACAATAACCCCCACACTTCCCAGTTCATCCTTGCATTGGACAAATTTCGTGAGGTATTTTGGAATACTGTCGCCTTTCTCCATTTTTATTTTTCTGAGCTTGTCTTTAAGCGCCAAATTCCTCTGGTCACTTATGCTTTGGAACAAGTCTGTCAAAGCCTTCCACATTAAGAATGGAGTGGATTTCCTATGAAGGATGGACACAATATGGTCCTTTACACCTTCCAACAAAATCCTCCTTGTCTTTGCAGTTTTCTTTTTCCATGCATCACGTAATGCAGCATCGCTAGATCCCAACTTAGGAACATCGCTATCGATGAACTCCTTCAGCCCATTATCCTCTAGCATCACCTCCATCCTGTCCTTCCAGGCTATGTAATTCGAGCTCCCATCAAGGTCATACTCCAATCTCAACCCGTTGAAAGACATTTCAATGTATACACGATTTCTGCACCAAGAATCTTCTGTAGAAAATTTGAATTGTCCACCAGCACAAACTCACTTCACAATTGCAATCTTCAATCAACAATGCTTCGATACCATGTAGAAATTATATGCACTAAGCATGCATATGTCCAAGATTCACCTGATCTCACACTATTTAACTTTATGCAAGATACTGAATCTATTCCACTTGTTAATCTTTTGCGGAAAAATTAATTGCACACACATGTGAAGCATAAACAAAAATATTCAATCACACATAACACAGTTTTTAACCGGGAAAGCCTGAAGCTGAAAACCCCAACTATATATTATGTAATATGGAGATCATATGACAATCTCATACAAACATACGAAGCTTATCACAAGCTCTCAATACAGTACAATCGTCGTACACTAATCAGGCCCAATCTTGCAAATCCATGCACCGATCTTTGCCACCTGCTAGCCTGCCTCCACTGCGCAATCTCTGCTGAAGAATAGCTCTGAACAAATTCGAATTACTGCATCCTTGACTGCGCAATCCTCATTGGAATCTCCACTGAGTGTGTGATGCAATCAATGTATCACTATAGTTACAATAGATAGTCTATCTTGCCCTTTCACCTATCTCTCCACTGGTCTCCACTGAAACTGCCATGCATTGTAGTTAACTGCTGTATTGTTCAGTTGATTAATGAGTTATTATTTGTGAATTAATTAACTAATTAATTCACTCCACTCTCACTAGTGTATCAATTAGTTAGACTAGATACAACTAGCTCAACTGAGTCTAACTGAGTTAAACTAAATACAACTCCATAACTACTTCTTCCAACTGTTTCATAACTCTACCACTTGAGTTCTAACTAAGTCCTCCATGCAATAGCTCCAGTAAACCCTTAGGAATAGTGTAATTCCTTCTGTTAGCTGCTGTGCCACATCTGTGCACTGAACTGAAGTGCTCCAAGAGAATAAGTTGTTGTTTAGAGTCTGATTATTATTAAGAGCTAATAATAATCGACATGAATCTATTTTTAGATCAATGATCTATAAATAGACTTCGACCAATATTCTAAAAACAGAATTTCATCTATTTTTCCAACTTGATCAACCATACAAAAATAGCATCATGCAACTTCTAAAATATGACCGTCATGTCTAAAAATAGACATAGTCTAAAAATAGACTTGCACCAAAAATAGCCTGTGGGCCCACTTAGTGAAGGCGACTCTTTTCACTAAGCTCATCATCTTGTTGAATATCAATACATATGCTTTCTTTAGGGGGTGGAGCTTTTGTATTTGTATTTCCAAACACTTTCTCACATTTTTCAACTTTCTGCACCAAAGAGTCATATGTAATGAGCTTCACCTAAGCAATAACTTGCAACAACAAAAGATAATGAGAGTATGTAGGGTAGAGAGCCCTCATGAAGTTTGTGAGAGGAAGACATATCTTGAATCTAGTGGAATCTATGTTATACATGATGGATTTGATCTTTGATGCTAAAGCCATGGGATCTTCATCCTTCAACTTGAGTTTGAAGAGTTTTACTAGTAGTTGTATGAATTTAAGTTTCGAATGAATCATACAAATATTTTAGCTTCTTCGAAGCACCATAAATTGTAATGAGAGTTTATGCTTTCTTGTATTTGTTCTTCTAGATGAAAAATTATTTGGTAGATGTAGGATTGACTAGTTATCTTATCTTCTATTTCACCTTTGATCCTATCTCATCCTTAGCTTCTCCAATGGGATCTCCTTCATAAATGCCATCCCACAGATAATTGAAGATCAATGTTCTCTTAATCTTATTGAATTATTAAAGGTAGTTCTCAAGTTTCCAGTCAAAACCATGTAAATTATAAAATTGAGAGAGTGCTTCTTCAATAATATTTGAGTTTAGCAATATATCTGTAATGACATTGATTTTTGGTTTTTTCTTGAAAAAAATATATATAATCTCACAAGTTATTTGACTAGTTTTTCAAGTTATATCGATACCTAAGTGTGATTGCATTGGATTACCTCTGTGCTCTCTCTTTCCAACAACTTGGTTGTCCCCAACACTTCAAGTATTTACTATATTCAGGATTAGAAACAAATTTCAATATCATAAGAAACGACATAACATTTCTTCATCATTTCATGATTATATCATTTCAGATCGATAAATATAGGTAAATACTTATCAATACATCTTACAAGCACGAGGTTTAGTCCTATTTCTTGGAGCTCTCACTAATATATAACCACTCGGTAGTGATCACTTCCACACTTTGAAGATAGGCTAGAATCCATAACCCTGATGCAAGTTATCAACAAGATGAAAAAAACAATTATACGTTATGGTTGGTGGTTAATATACTCAAACATGAGTCACATTAGAGTAATTTTGAGGTCTAAAAAGGGCCTCCTAAGGAAATTATAAAATAATAGTGGAAATAATAAAATAAGATTAGATTAGATCATCAAATTTTAGAAGGAAAAAAGAAAAAACTACTTTTTTCAACGTATCTCCCTATGAGTTTACTCAAATTTCAAGCGTGAACACTCGTTGGATACAAAATTTGATTCCTAATCCAATGAATAAACATGTTTCATACTATCGATGGACCATGCCACACGAAAAATGAGAAAAACTTGAAAAACACAATTGCAATCACATTTTTTCATGTATTTCTCATTTTTCGTATAACAGGGTATGTCGAAAGTATGAAACATGGGTACTCCTTGGATGAGGAATTAAATTTTGCATCCAACGAGTACTCCTGCTCGAAATTTGAGTAAAAAATCATGGAGATAAGTTAAAAATACGAGTTTGAAAATAGTTTTATTATTTTACTATTTTTTAATCTTTTTACTTTTCTACTCCAAAAATGGTGAATCATCCCCCATGGTTGACATCATCATCTTGAATCCTATTGGTTCTAATAAAGTTTATTTTGGTTGTAAATTTTTCTTAGGCAACCCATTTTAAACCTCAAAATTTCTCTAATGAACCTATTATCATGAGTTACTTTAAAACATGGATAAATGGGTTGATTAGATCCTGGGTGAGGATTCAACCCTTAACCATCAACATGTGCTCTTGGAATTCAATCATTTTGGTATCATCCATGTCTTAAGAACTAGGGTAGAAAAATGACACCCATCAAATCCTTGCTTCTAGTAAGGGGATTCAACCAAGTGGTAAGGGGTTACATAATGGATTGGGTGCTGAAATTCACAAAGGAACATAAAAACCCCATTACGGGATTGAGGAGAGTGACCAAGCACAAATAGATATTGAGCTGCAATTAGGGCACATGGAGAATCCAAGAGCAGTCAGGGCATGAGGAGAACACCCAACAAATATGGTTTTCTATTTATAGAATATATGAAGATAACTCAACTTGAATCTCACTGAGTGATGGTCAATTGGGCTTATAATTAATGGAAAAGGGGTAGAAGTGATTATAGAGAGATCGAGAGGGAAGAATTCTCGAGCGAGATTGGAGTAAGAAATAAATCGAATTCCATTTCATATATAACTTCATAATCAAATTTGTTTATTATTAAGGTGCCGCTAGGTATATAAAACAATTAATGAAAACTTTGATTTCAAACTAATCTCCCTATGCAACACCATATCCCTCTCCTGAGCAAGACACCATTAGAAGGAGTCCAATTGGGTGATTTTATTGAGAGGATTGAGAGGTTGAGTATTGATAATAATATGGCACCACCAAAAACAAATTTGGACTTCTGCAGAAACATCCAAAATGTTTCATGAAGACACTTAAATGTGTCCATCTTAATGAGGTGGGAAATAATGAAACCATAAATTATCCAAGACAAGACGAGGTAATGTAGATAATTCAAAGTCAAGTGATGTAGATGATATGGATGTTTCATACAATTGTGAATTTAATTTATAAACTAAATTTGAGTCAAATTCCTTTGAATATGCTACTTCTCATGATTAATGGAGAGAATCCATGTAGGAGTATGATGCTCTAATCAAGAATGGGATATGGAAGTTAGTGGGCACTCCATTTTCCGAACCAATTGGTTGAAAGTGGGTCTTAAAAATAAAGTATAAATTAAATGAATCACTTGACAAGCACAAAGTACAAATTGTGGAAAAAATATTTGCATAGAAAGAAGGAATTGATAATGAGGATATTTTTTCCACTAATGGGCCACCATCCAAACTCTATTTGTCTTAGTATTCATTAGGGGAATTTTGAGGTCTAAAATGGGCCTCATAAGGAAAATGTACAATCAAAACTCACTTTATGAGAACCAATCACATTTTAGGGGATGACATCATCCATAATGGTTGAAGTGGCATTATTTGAGTTAAAGGTACTTACTTGTCACATTCTCAATGGTGGATAAAAACTCATGGTTAACCATAGTAGTGCTTTAAGTAATTTTAAAGTCATAAAGTAAAGTAATCATAATAAATGTCATTTCACACTTTTTGAATAAAATATTATTATTGTCATTTCAATATTATAAATCAAATAAATTCAATATGTAATATAAAATTCATACATAAAACAATATATTACATATAGTATATTATATTATTTTTATATATTATATTAATTACATGTTATTATATAATTTAAATAATATAAATTTTAATTAATAGTATATTCTATAATTAAGAATTTATGAATTTATATTTATATTTCATTTTAAGTTAGTTAAGTACAAAGGAAAATTGCATTAGTTGTGCAATGATAATGAATTTTTCTTGAAAATATCATTCCTATTTATAGTCACATCAATACAATTTATTTATTAATTTTATTTTGGTTCAAATTTTAAATTGAATTTAGCCATAGTTACATGGATTTTGGTGCAAAAATTGAATTGCAAATTCATAAATTTTATCTTATTAGTTTAGCTATTATTTTATTATTTCCTTAGGAGGCCTATTTTAGACCTCAAAATTCCCCTAATGACATAATAGATGAAAAATTATTCAAGTGGATGCGACAAATTTTTTCTTGAATGGATAGTTGAAAGATAATGTCTTCATGTCTTAGCTCAAATGTTTTGTCATGAAGGGACAAGAAAAAAATGATTACAAATACACCAAATCCTTTTATTGACTAAAACAAGCACCACCAACCTGGTATGAAGAGTCAACTCAACATATTGTAAAGTTAAATTTAAGATAGTTTAACCTTGATGACACAACTTTATTTGTTAAGAAAGTTGGGAAATTTTTTGTACATCTTATAGTATATGTAGATGATCTATTGGTAACAAGGATGATATGAACAAAGTTCATTATCATACAAAGTTTTCAAAATGTATAGAATATGAGGATATTCATCATTGGATAAATAATATTTATACATAAAATGTTTTGCGTATAAAAGTTGAATTGTTGAACACAATGAGGGCGCCATATATATAGCTAGATGAAAGTTCTCTTTCATAAGGAGTCATGTCTTTTGGGAAAAACCCTTTCATAACTAATTATATTTTGTTAATCCTTATTTATCATTATTATTTATATTATTTTATACATAGTTATGTTCATACCATTACCTTCCCCTTTAGAAATGATTTTTCCTCAAAACATGTTTATGGAAAGGCTTGATGTGACTTTCCATGTCTTGTAATATTTTTGCATCTTTCTTAATTTTTGGAGTTGTTATATTCTATGATGGAGGTCAATATGAACTTCTGAGTACATAGAAAAAATTGTGAACTAAAAAATGACTAATCGTCGCAATTCCAGATCCTTTAAGGGAACCTACACTTATTTTATATTAGAAACAAATTGTTATTATGAAAATAAATTATGTTGGAGAGCATAAGAAAATTGTTTCCTTTATGAATAATGTTGATACATTTACTAATTAAATCATCTTCTTTTATAATGAGTTTTCCCATAAGGTGTTTTTGTAATATAATTTTCTTTTGACATGCTTGTAATATTTTTGTGACTTATTTTTGACATGTGATCTTCATCACACGCTGATGTTGTTGGGTTGATTACTAGATATTCATTTTGAATTTCCATTATCTTTATGGTAACATCAGAGTATGTTTTTACTTCAATTGCATTAGAATATTTTTTAATTATGAGGTTAATGGAGTTGGTATTTGTTCCATTCTTCCCAACTTGGCATTTTTACCTGGAGACTTTGAAGCTTTTGTCTGGATAAGCTATTCTATTATATTTTCCAATCACTGCTTCGTAGGCTTGGACTTCTTGACTTGTGCAAGTAATTTCTAACCATGATCTTTTAATTGAGTAATTTCTTCATTTTTATCTAATATAACTTCGTCAAATTCTTTCTACATCTTTGATATTAACTTTTGATTTCTTGAAGCATCAATTTCAAGATATATTTAGAGTTTTTTGATGAATATTTATTGATTTTGATTTCATTATAACGTCTTGGAATACCATCATGTTCTTGTTATAGAGAAACATTAAAAAAAAAAATCCATGTTTAACATGAAGATAACCAATTCTTTAAACCAAGGTAAACTAAGAATTATGTCTATCTATTCTTTAAACATAGTTATGGCACTGAATTGTGATACACATTTGTAACAACCAATTATTGCTTGCAAATCCTTAAATTTGTATTGTGATTTGAAATAAGAATAATATTTCTTCTCAATTATATTTGGAGTCTAGAATTAATAATTGATTGTTCAAATTAATGTGCGATTTTCCTCACAATTCTCATTGATAAGGATTTTAATCATTTTTCTTTGAATATTCCTCTTCAATGTACATAATCCATAACATGAGATCATACTACCTTTAGAAAATGATCTTCATCTCTGATTTTCAAATTTGATATTTAATCTCAAACAATTAAATACCTTTGAAAACTTCAATCAATATATATCTTAGTGCTTTAACATTCAAATATTATTTTATAATATCCCATTTTTTCCTTTTAACTTGTACTTATTAAATATATATTTTGTTTTATAATAAATCTTAATACCAATCATATACCTATTTAAAAAGAAACTTGATATTCATTTAATATATATATATATATATATATATATATATATATATATATATATATATATATATATATTCCGTCTACTATAAAGGATGGGATTTGATATTATTAACACAACCAAAAAATCTTATATAATTCTTCTCATGCCTTTAATTTTCTTGAATGGGGCCTTTTTGTTGCTTTCTAAATGTGTTTTGTTGCGGGAATATGGACCTATAAAGGTTTTTTTTCCTCTGAAGGCAATGATATAAAACCTTTTGTTTTATCATGTAAGATGGTCCCCTTTAGGGAAAGTATTATAGTGGCGGGATGGGAAAGAACTGTGTGGTTAGATCTTGCTCTTTCTTTCCTTGGTTAGCTAGCATAACACATTTATCATACCTACATTCATGAAGGTCAAAATTGGACCTTCTATATGGGTGCATGGTTTCGACTGGTACAATATCCCTTTTTTTATCAAAAAAATTAATTACCAATGGTTGTAGGTGTATTTGGGTAAAAATATATACTAGAGGACCGAATTGATGTTGATTGTATGGAATAAGTACGAAACTCAATGTTGTATTTTTGTATAGTAACAATTACATGTGAATGGGTACAAAAATTATGACTATGTTTGATCCAGGTGGATATTGGTGGCCACCCGTCTATTCCACTAGTGAGTTTCATCAGTTTTCTTATTTACTATTTTAGCAGTTTTTTCGGGTCTTGAACTTCCGGAGCCGTTTTGAGGCCCTATGCAACATAGCTCTCGGAGAGATATTTCCAATGAGGTATCATACATGCCAAACAGATATACTATGACCAAGTTATGACCCTAGGAATTTGGCTGCCCAACTAACCCCAACAAGGCCCATAAAATCTTGGTGCTACAATTCCTCGGGCTAGGGTTTTGGTTGTTTATGGTTTTCCAATATCTTTCAATAATAAAAAGGCCCTTGAGCCTAATTTTAACATAGTTCAGAGGCATGTAGCCTCCACATATCTTCTCAGATATAAGCTACCATCACCCTAGCTAGTTTATGTCCATTCTATCTATAAGCATAATTCAGTCATTTGATATTAATGAAATTTAGTTTTATTTCTGCTACATCTCTGTGTTTATGTATTTTATTTTGTTCCTGCATAAATCCAGATTCAGGTTATGGTTCCATGAGGGTTTGAAACATATTTCAGTTACAATGTTTTGCAGTAATATTCAGTAAAATTCATGCAAGTTCCAAGGTCTCCACATATCATATTAGAGAGTGAAAAATATCTCATTTGAAATTATTTTTTATTATCTCAAATGGGGCTTTTACGGAATTTGATTTTGTTTCCTAGTTTGAGAGATATGAGCAATTGAAGTTACACCTGTCTGGACCACTGCACCACCACACATCCTCTGATTTTTTGGAATCATTTTATCATCCCATAGGTCATCAAATTTCAAGTCTCTTACATCATTAGAAATATCTATTCAATACCTCAAATGGGTGTTTGATGGAATCTAATTTCATCACCTATAATAGAAGTTATCAGCAAAGTTGCATTAAGAGTTCCATTTCAACCAAGATCTGGATCAGTGGTATCAAAGCGGTCTGCTCTTTCTCGATCTTTCTTTGCATGTCCCCAAAGAGGTTTTGGTATAAGGAGTTAGGGATCAATCTGGTTGAACCTTTGCAAGATTAGCCTCGCAAACCCCGACGACCTCTCATGGCGGAAGAAAGAAAGATGAGAGAACATGAGATCCTATCAAAATATTGCTTTAGGAGGCCCTTGAGAAACAAAGGAACACGACGATGGATAAATTTTCCCAGATCCTTCAGCGACTTCCCATCGGTGGTGGATCTACATCCAACATCCACTCTGGAGGCGCCACTCCTTTCAAGGTACAAGTGAACTTCGACATTCCTGTATTTGAAGGCCATATAAATGCAGACGCCGTAGATAGATGGTTGAATTTGCTGGAAGGGTATTTTTCAATCCATGATTTCTCTGATAGATAAAAGATCACTTTTGCACTCTTCAAAGCTGCCCCCCATCTCAAAGACTAGTGGGAAACATACATTGAGAAAAAGGATGAGAGGGAACCGTCTCTGTTCTCAGCCTCACCCACTTGGAATTTGTTCCGAGTTGACATCAAGGAACAATATTATCCCATTGGGAGCTATGGGGACAAGAACATCCAATGGACCACGTTGCAGAAGCAAAGAGAGCAAGATGTGCACGAGATGACGAATTTGTTCCATACCATGTGCACAAAGTTGGGTATTAAAGATTCAGAGAGACATTTGGTGCTCAAGTACAAAAACTGTTTGCACATATACATTCAGGATGAAATGGATTTCCTTGACATTACCTCGCTTGGCGCGACATATTGATATGCTGCCAAGATCAAACAAAAATTTAAGCAGAAGAAGCAAGACTTTGGATCCGTGAGTTCGAAGGTAGGGAAGTGCCCCCGAACCACAGAACAGGGGGAAAAGCCAAAGCGGTGTGACTTAGAACAACACCAAAAATCCAAATAAGGACACGTGGAAGTGGTGTAAATTTCATAACACCTCCACTCACAACACAAGCGAGTGTCGAACCAAACTTTCGCTAGTGGTCGAACTGAAGGCATCCAAATCAAATGCATGTTTTGATTCTAAGTCAAAATTGGACAAAGAGAATGAAAAAGGGAAGAAAATAATTGATGCAGATCCCATTGCCACTGTTTCCATCACTGGGCTTTAGAGGGATGATCTAAAATATCCAAAGGAAGGGGAGCATCTCTTCCATTCGCAGATGTGGGTGAAGGGTTCTCCACTGCAATTCCTTGTTGATAACAGAAGCCAAAAGAACCTCATTTTAGCATAGGTCATGAAGTGCCTCGACCTAGCAACCACAACACACTCACGACCATATACCATCGAGTGGCTTCACCAAGGAAGATATCTTCGCGTCGACCAACAGTGCTGCCTTCCGTACAACATCAAGCCCATCATGATGAGGTATTGTGTGATGTTGCTCCTCTTGACGTCTCTAATGTATTATTGGGCCAAACATACTTGGTGAAGCGACATGCTATGTATGAGTCTAGGCCTCGTTCTATTTTATTACTATGGGAAATAAGTTGTACATGATACCAGAGGTAGTATCGCCTCCCGCCATCTCTTTTATTATTGCAAAGAAACATAGTAGTATTATTTCCCAAACCAAGAAATTTGTTTTCATTACAATTCTCCCACAGGGTAAGAAGAAGATTATGGCCACAACTTCCAAACAACGCTCCCCTGCACAACACCAACAAATGGAAAAACTTGTGGAGGAATACAAGGAAATTTTCTCCTTACCCATAGAGGTTTCTCTGCAATGTCAGGTCAAGTAATCCATTGATCTAACCTTAGGCACACGACTGCCTGATGTTTCCATACCTCATTTGACCACATAGATAGAATCCACACGTGTACTCTCTGACATCCGCCAGCAGGTCCATGAAATCTTGGAGAACTCCAATGCCAATTACAAGCAGCGCCAAGATCAACATCGAATGCCACACAAGTTCCAGGAGGGAAACAAATTTTGGTTACATTTGCAGAAGGAGCGCCTCTCTGGACCTCATTGCAAGCTACGACCACTTCAAAGCATGCCAACTCCTTCACCAGGGAAAGTGGTTCACAAGGGACCAAGTTCTACAAAAATTTCCCTACCTCATGGAGGCTTTGCACGTAATGGGGAACATTTCTTCCTAAGGGGGGAGGAATGATCCAGGTGGATATTGGTGGCCACCCGCTTATTCCACTAGTCAGTGTCATCAGTTTTCTTATTTACTATTTTTAGCAGTTTTTTGGGTTCTGAACTCCTAGACCTGTTTTGAGGTCCTATACGGCGTAGTCTTCGGATAGATCTTTCCAAAGAGGTATCATACACACCAAACAGATATACTATGAACAAGTTACAACCCCGAGAAGTTGGCTGCCCAACTAACCCTAACGAGGCCCATAAACTCTTGGTGTTACAATTCCTCGGGTTAGGGTTTTGGTTGTTTAGGGTTTTATCTTATTTTTCAATAATAAAAGGCCCTAGAACCTCATTGTAACACATTTCAGAGGCATGTAGTCGCCACATCTCTTCTCAGAGATAAGCTACCATTGCCCTATCCAATTTATGTCCATTCTGTCTGTAAGCATATTTCAGTCGTTTGATATTAATGAAATGAAATTTTATTTCTACTACATCTCTATGTTTATGTTTATTTATGTATTTTATTTTGTTCTTGCATAAATCCAGATTCAGGTTATGGCTCCATGAGGGTTTGAAACATATTTCAGTTTCAATGTTTTGCAGTAATCTTCAGTGAACTTCATGCAAGCACCACAGTCTCCACAGATCATATTAGAGAGTGAAAAATATCCCATTTCAAATTATTTTCTATTATTTCAAATGGGTTTTTTACGAAATTTGATTTCGTTTCGTGGTTTTAGAGATATGAGCAATTGAAGTTACACCTGTCTGGAACACTATGCCACTGCGTGTCCTCTAAGTTTGTGGAATCATTTTCTCACCCCATAGGTCATAAAATTTCAAGTGTCTTATATCATTGGAAAAATATATTCAATACCTGAAATTGGTCTTTGACTAAATCTGATTTCATCACCTATAGCAGAAGCTATCAACAAAGTTGCAACAAGAGGTCCATTTCAACCAAGGTCTAGATCAATGTTATAGTGGAAATTTGTACAATGATGACTATTGGTGAAAACTAGTTTTAGTTCCTTGAATAATTTCACACATACAAGTTCTATGATGATAATTTTCCTTTGCTTTTTGTAATCATGCTTGGTAACACATGATTTATCGTCTGCACTATTTATATTATGACTTGAAGAAAATAAAGGTTTAATGGGTTCTATGATTTTTTTAATTATTATTTTTATTTTTTCCCTTCAATTTTGTTGTGGGTCAATTTTGTTTTCATTTTTCTTTTCTAAGATTTTTGGTCTAACACCAAATGTAGAGAAAACTCTGAAAGTTGTGGCAAAATGGCCACTTAGACAAGTCTTGTATTAAATGTGGCTAAAATATTTTATGTCCAATGGCTAGGATCATAGACAAAACTATGACACCAAATGATACAAAAAAAATTCATTATCATACAAAATATCTAGAATATTTGGAATATGAGAATATCCATCATATAATAAATAATATTTACATATAGAATGTTTTGAGTATAAAAGTGATATGATTGAATACAATTAGGGCCCTATATATAGTTAGATGAAAATTCACTTTCATAATTAATTATACTTTGTTAATCATTATTTATCATTGTTATTTATATAATTTTATACATAAGTATGTTCATAACATTTCCTTTCCCTTTAGAAATGCTTTTTCCTCAAAGCATGTTTATGGAGAGGTTTGATGTGACATTCTATGTCCTGTAATCTCTTTGCATCTTTCCCAATTGCTGGAGATTTTATCTTTGATGTTAGATGAAAATGTGAATTTCTAGGTGCAAAGAAAAAATTGTGAACTGAAAAATGATCTAACCATCCCAATTCGATCCTCTGAGAGACTCTGAATTTATTTGATATCTGAGACAAATTTTTACTATAGAATTGAATTGTGATGGTGAACATAAGACAATTGTTTCATTTATGAATAATGTTGATACATTGACTGATTAAAGCGTCTGCTTTTATGATGAGGATGGCCATAAGGTGTTTTTGTAATATGATTTTCTTTTAACATACTGCATTTTCTTGACTTGTTTTTGACATATGATATTCATCACATGCTGATGTTCCTTGGTTAATCAATGGATCTTGATTTATAATTTCCATTGTCTGTATGGAAACATCAAAGTATGTTTTGAATTCAATTTCATTAGAATATTTTTGAACTATGAGGTTAATGAAATTTGTATTTGTTCCCTTCTCAACTTGCACATTTTTACTTGGAGACTTCAAAGCTTTTTTGTGGATATGCTATTCTTTTATGTTTTTCAAAGACTGCTTCATAGCCTTGGACTTCTTGACTTGTGTAAATTATCTCTGACCATGATCTTTTAAGTGTAAAATTTCTTTGTTTTTATGTAAGATAAGTTCATTAAAATTCTTGTTGCCTTTTTTATATTGACTTTTGATTTCTTAAAGAATCATGTTTGAGATATGCTTAAAGTCTTCTGATGAGGGTTTACTAATTCTAAATTCATTATAATGTCTTAAAATGTCATCATCTTCTTCTTATATGGAAACATAAAACAAAATGTTTTTTCCATGTTTAACATGAAGGTACCTAGTTCTTTAAACTAAGGTAAATCAATAATTATATCAATCTCTTATTTAAACATAATTATGACACTAAATTATGATACACATTAATAATAATCAATTATTGCTTGCAAATCCTTAATTTTGTATTGCACCTCGAAATAAGAAGAACCTTTGTTCTCAATTACGTTTGGTTTTGGAATTAATAATCCATTTTCCAAATTAACATTAATGTAATTTTCCTCATAGATATCATTGATAATGATATTATTCTCTTTTCTTTGAATATTTCTATCTAATGTACATAATCCATAACATAAGAACATACTACCTTTAAAAGAGAATTTTCCTCTATCATTTTTCAAATTTGATTTTCAAACTAAAATTAAATACCTTCCATTTTTTTTAATCAATCTTTATCTTAGTGTGTTAAGATTCATGTATTATTTTATAATATCTTATTTTTTCCTTATAACATGTACTTATTAATTTTTTTTTTCAAAAATAACTTTTAATACCAATAAATATACCCTTTTAACAACCATATATATATATATATATATATATATATATATATATATATATATATATATATATATATATATATATATATATTCTCCTTCTACTATAACAGATGGGATTTAATATTATCAACCTAATTAAAAATTATTACATAACGCTTCTCATGCTTTTAATTATCCTAATTAGAGCCTTTTTGATCCTTTCCTATATGCATTTCATTGCGGGAAGATGGAACTAGAAAGGTATTCTGGTCTTCGTTCTCTGAAGGAAGATATATAAAAGCTGACCTTGTGTCATCTAAGTTGGACCCCTTTAGGGCAAGTTTTATAACAACAGGATGGGTAAAAATGGGGTGGCTGGACCTTGCTCTTGCTTTCCTTGGCTAGCTAGCGGAGCACAATTCCCATACCTGCGTTTGTGAAGGTATGGACCTTTTAGATTGGTGCATGGGTTCGATTGGTGCAATATTGTTTTATCAAAAAAATTAATTACCAATGGTTGCAGGTGTAATGTCGTAAAAATATGGACCAGTGGACAAAAGTGATGGTGATTGTATAAGATAAGTACGAAATACAATGTGGTATGTTTGTAGAGTGACAATTGGATGTGAACATGTATAGAAAGTACAACCATAGTTGAAATTTGTACTGTGACAACTGTTGGCGGTCATTAGTTTTATTTCCTCGAATAATTTCACATGTACTAGATGTATGATGATAAATTTTCTCTGCTATGTGTAATCACATTCTACACATTATTTATGATTTTTTTTGGTAAGTTGGGCTATTATATTATTTTCAAAAACATGAAGTTACATATTCTATAGGCTGGGTTGGCAAGCTGTGCTTAACCAATCCCAGCCTTTGTGACACTGTTTTTGGGCTTCCGCGGGGGAGGAAACTAGCCCAGACAAAACTTAGAACCGAGAAATACATTATGCGCAGTAGAGCTGACATATCTAAGAAATTGAAAGTAAATGATAGCATAAAGGCCCTGAGGGCGAGCATGAAAAAGAAGAAGAAGAGAACCGTGCAGCTGCACAGACTTTACTTATCATCATCATCATCATTTTTGGGGTTCTCCTCCTCAATAGGCAAGGAGGACCCTGCGCATCAGCTACCTCCAATCTGCCATAGTACGCCTAGGAATGCTCACAGGAGCGCAGAGGATGGGGGAGTCCGGGTCTATGCCATCGGGAACACGCGTCCAGATGCCATCGAAGTCCATGACCCAGATGTCCATGTCCTCATATTCCTTCTTCGGAGTTGTCAGAGGGACAAAATTGCGTCACTGGGAGTGCGTCTGGGGAGAGGTGGTGGACTTCCCCGAACCACGACCTCCTCTGTGCAGCATGCCTGAAGGCTTCTGCACGCTGCTCGGGATTGGGACTCTAACACGCAAAGGTGCTGGAAGAGGAGCCATCAATCGACTCGAGACGATTGTCCTCTCCATGATGATAACATCTCGGGAGAGCCCCTCTCTGACCTCCGTGGATAGTGCATTGGCGAAGTCTAGGAGCCATTGCGCACCTGGATCGGGGAGAGAAATTTAGGAGAAGGAGTAACACACAAGGACGAGAAAATGAGACAAGTATCACACTGGGGCTAAAGGGGAAGAAATATCTGGGGACAGATGCGCAGGAGGGAGAGTGGAAATCCAAAGGAGACTGCACAACTCCACGCTAGGACAAGGGCTTCGCAGCCGATTGAAGTCGGTGAGAAGCCACAACGTAGTGAGGGGGGTGAAAGACCAAGGTAATAGGCTGAGTAATGAGAGGGGTAGGTAGCTCAAATTTATAAAGGGGCGGGGATGAGAGCCATGAGGATAGTGATGAGTGGGCTTCGCACGTATCTGCATGCTATGATTGAGAACCTGAGCAGGCTTAGGGGAAGGGGTATGGCTGCGATACTAGTTAATCATGATGGACATTAATGGTGATAGATGCAAGGTGATGCTCAGGGCATGGTGATGTAGTACCTGTCCTCTCGTCATCATTTTTGGTTCTGCGCGTTTCGTGTAATAGGCTAACGGTATTTGGATCCGCATCAGATGAAGCTCTGCGTGGGAGATATCTGTTATCTGGGTGGAGTGGGATGTGATTGTCACTCGTGCCTATTTTTTCACCTGTATCTGGGGGTACACATTATTTATATTAAGAGTAGTCTTTAAGTGTGATTTTTTGAAAAAAAAATTGGTTTATTTTCTGATCTAATTTGTCTAGAATTGAACAGAGATCACAAGTTGATGGGTGAAATTTTCACAATAGAAGTCCCTCAGGTGTTTTTTGAGGGTGTTGAACCCATATATGTAATTAAAAAACCAGTTTAAACAACACAAATCAAGTTCTTACCACAACTTTTTTCGCTGGATTCCGACAAAAATCTGTCGAAAACTCTAAAAAGTCACACTTAAAGACCAATCCTTTATATTATGCCTCAGGGAAAATTATTATTTAATGGGTACTATATATTTGTTTAATTATTATTTAAATTTTTTCCCTTCAATTTTGCAGTGGATTGTTTTTTTTAAGGATTTTTGGTGAAACAACAAATTTAGAGAAAACTCTGGAAGTTGTGGAAAAATGGCTGCCTAGACAAGATTTATTTAAATGCGGATAAAATCCTTTATGGACAATGAACAGATTCAAAGATGAAGCTCTCATACCAAACAATAGAAATAAAGTTCGTTATAATACAAAATTTTTAAAATATCTAGATTATGAGAATATCCATCATGGGATAAATATCATTTATATTTAAAATATTGTGAGTATAAAAGTGATATAATTGAATAAACTAAGGGCCCCATATATATCGTTAGAAGGAAGTGACATTTCATAAGTAGTTGTGTCTTTTGGGACATTCCCTTTCATAATTAATTATAATTTGTTCATCATTATTTATATTATTTTATATATAGTTATGTTCATAACATTGTCCCCCCTTTTAGAAATTCTTTGTCCTCAAAGCATGCTTATGGAAAAACTTGATGTCACTTTTTATATCTTGTTGTTCTCTTTGTGTCTTTCCCAATTGTTGGAGTTTTTATCTTTGATGATAGAAGACAATATGAACTTTCAAGTGCAAAGAAAAAATTGTGAATTAAAAAATGATCTAACCATCCCAATTTGATCATCTAAGAGACTCTATACTTATTTGATATCTGAGACGAATTGTTATTATGAAACTGAATTGTGCTTATGAACATTAGACAATTGTTTCCTTTCTGAATAATATTAATAAATTGATTAATTAAAGCAATTGCTTTTATGATGAGGATGCCCATAAGGTGTTTTAGTAAAATGATTTTATTTTAACATGCTTGTAGCATTTTCTTGAATTTTTTTTGACATATGGCCTTCATCACATGTTCATGTTGCTGAGTTGATTGCTAGATCTTCATTTAGAATTTCTATTGTTTACATGGCACTACCAGAGTATGTTTTAACTTAAATTGCATTAGAATATATTTGAACTATGAGGTTAATGAAATTTGTATTTGTTCCCTTCTCCTCAACTTGGAAATTTTTACTTGGAGACTTCAAAGCTTCTGTCTCGATAAGCTGTTATATTCTGTTTTTTAATGACTACTTCATAGCCTTGGAATTCTTGACTTGTGTAAGTAATTTTTTAGCATAATTAGAGGAAATTTCAGCGTAAAAGTACCCATGAAATTTTAAATTCCATATCATAATATGTAAACCAATCAAAATCATTTAAATTTAAAAAGAGGTACATGTAAATATTTTGGAGGGAAAAAAATAAAAACTATTTTTTGTTTTAATTGTATTTTTGGCTTATCTCCTTATAGATTTACTCAAATTTCAATTGTAGACACTTGTTGGATGCATAATTGAATTCCACATCCAACGAGTACCCATTATGAATACCTTTGAGAAGACCCACATTGATAAAATTTGAAGATACATTAAAAAAACGTGTTGAACATGTTTTTTCACATTTTTTTAATGTATCTTCAATTTTTATCAATGTGAGTTTTATCAAAAGTATGCATAATGGGTACTCGTTGGATGTGGAATTCAATTCCGCATCCATTGAGTGCCTACACTTGAAATTTGAGTAAACCTATAAGGAGATAAGCCAAAAATACAATTAAAAAAATAGTTTTCTTATTTTCCCTCCAAAATTCATAACTCTTGTTTTATTATTTTAACTATTATTTTTTAATTTTTCCTTAGGAGACCACCTTTAGGCTGAAATTTCCTCTAATTGATCTTTTAAGAGAAAAAATTCTTCATTTTTATCTAAGAGAACTTTACCAAATTCGTTTTGTCTTTGATATTAACTTTTTTTTTAAAATTTCTTGAAGCACATTTTTTAATATATATTTAAAGTTTTATGATAAAGGGTTTTTTATTTTGAATTCATGATAATGTCTTAAAATGTCATCATCTTCTTCTTATAAGGAAACATGAAAAAATAAAATTCTTCATGTTTAACATGAAGGTACCCAGTTCTTTAAATCAAGGTAAATCGATAATTATGTTGATATCTTTTTTAAACATAGTTATGACACTAAATTGAGATACACATTCATAATAATCAATTATTGCTTGCAAATCCTCCATTTTGTATTGCGTTTTGAAATGAGAAGAATATTTCTATTCAATTATATTTGGTTACGAAATTAATAATTGATTTTCCAAATTAACGTTAATGTAAATTTTCTCATAATTCTCATTGATAACGATATTAATCTTTTTTCTTTGAATATTCCTCTTTATTGTACATAATCCATAACATGAGATCATGCTACATTTCAAGGAGAACATTCCTATGCCATTTTCAAATTCGATATTCAATCTCAAACAATTAAATACCTTCGATAACTTTAATCAATCTTTATCTTAGTGCTTTAAGATTCAAGCATTATTTTATAATATCTCCCTTTTTCCTTATAACTTCTACTTATTATAACTTCTACTTATTATATATATATATATATATATTTGAATAAATCATAACGCTAATAAATATACCTTTTTAAAAATAAACTTTATATTCACTCTCTCTCTCTCTCTCTCTCTCTCACACACACACACACACACACACATAATTTATTTCACCTTTTCTTTACATATAATATTCCCTTCCAATATATGCTCTCTTTTATTGAGAATGCAACAAAAAAAAAAGCAAGTCCAGTCAAAGCTCTATTTGTCAATTGGAAATCAAATATTTTTTTTTTATAAACGTCTCAAGTTTTTAAACTTCTAATCTTCATATTCATCACTAATCTAGTTTCATATACAATCAAATATCCCCCCTTCACATCTTTTTTTTTTTGTAAAGTTCCAACTATTCTATTATTGTACAAAAAATATATTACATGCTAACTAACCAGAGAAATCAAGAGGCCAACGATTGTCTACCCTTGACGCAATCAAAATCAAGGTTTGGTTGGCGCTGGTGGGCTGCCCAATAGAGGGAAACCAACCCACCAGTCACAACATGTTCAAAAATATCGCGAAAAGCCAAACAAAAAGATAAAGAGTCATGTTTAACAGAGAAAGAAACAAACTTGACATTCTGCCAACTTGATAGATATACACCAGAAAGCAAAAAAAAATTACGGAGGTAATTCTTCCAGAATCCAACAAGCGCAAGCGCTAGAGTGAGTGCACTCAGATTCCTTAGGTTCTTCCACGTACCCAACTACCCGCCCTGGGTGCAGAATATCCATAATTTCTCTACGCTCCATTTTGCTGCTGGAAGGAGCGCCATCGCTCTCGAGCATAGTTTCCAACCTTCCTTCTTCTGCTTCCTTTCCATCCTCGCCGTCGTCTTCTGAAATCTTCCTTCCCACAAAGGATCTGGAGGAATCTGCATCTTTCTTGGACTTGTTGACATGCACTCTTGTCCCCAGTATGGTTCTCCTAGGCTTGGGCCTCACCGACACCGAAGGACTCAGAGGCTTGAGGTCAGCGAAAGGCAAGGGGTGGAATATGTCCGCTTCTTGCTGCCCTCCCACCTAGAACCAGAGCTCACGGTCATAGAAGATGAGGTTCATGGCCTCGCGGGCTTTTTCCAACACATGTTTTCCTTGAGTAATTTGGTGGTTGAGCCTGTCAACTGAGATTTGTCATTGAACCAGAGAGGCAACAAAAAAATTCTTCATGATCTAGTAGCGCTTTGCCAAGGTACTTTGGGAATTCACAACACTGGTCAGGGCTTCCAATTCCAGCATGTCAACTTGGCATTGTATGTGTACAGGGATGTCAGACACATAGCTGAAAGCTTCCCATATTTCAAGGACGTCATAATCATCATGAGTGACCTGCACGCACTAGCGTCCCCCACACATACATCTGATTTTTCGCCTCGAAATGAGGGCTGGCCAGATGTTGTAAAGAGACCATTGTGTCCTCCTCTTCCAGAACTTAATGCAGGAGACCCTGCTATGTAAGCTCACCAGAACGCTCAACACAATGGGATAATCCTTTGGATTGAAGGTGACTTGAAGGGTAAGCTTCGTGAGGAGGGAAGCTTCGTGTGCATGTGTCATGTGGCAGCTGACCTCATCTCTGTGTTCTGTGTGACGCCCATCCTGCAACTCATTAACTCTCAACATTCTCTCTAGCCCACCGACGATTTTCCAAACCAAGACTGTACTCCTCACACGCTTCAGCATTAAGACATGGAGGGGGAGGGAGGAGGTGAGGCAAGTGGCTCGCATATGGGAGCCATCTGTCTCCTTGTATGTGCTTCATCGTTTCGTCTAACACCTGCATTTGGGGATCCCCCCCTTCACATTAAGGTCATTATACTAGTGATAATTGCACAAGAATGTTTTTGATCCAATGTGCATTAATGAATTATGGGAGTTGTGCATTCTAGTTTAGTGATAAAAAACTAGTTCTAGTTTTAGTGTCACATCCATATTTACAGATAATAAGAAATAGGAGCCTACACTCATGTCAAGAATCTAGGATCCCTATAAGGGTTGTGGCAGATAATACCACCATGGTAGTAAATTTGAATCAAGTGATTTCAAATCAAGATTTGGATCTATCCATGTGAAAAAATCAATCTTTTTGGAACCTCTAAACAACACTATCACAATATGAATGACCTTGGAGGAAAATTCTATGGAAAGTTGCTTGGACTTCAAGCACCATAGTGATAAGTAGGAATTATGCCTTCTGAATATCGAGAAAAGAAGAAAAGTTGTAGTGGGGAAAGACTCTCAACCTAGAGAACCTACATTAATTTATTGGAAAATGATTAAGAATTGTCATTGGGGGTGGAAAGATAGTTTTTTTTGGTATTTTAAACGTTAAAAAAATGTGTTTCCTACTTATAACTTCTATTATATCAGGTAAGACATCACTTTTTTCGAAATCCAAATCACATGAATCAAAGGATCATGTGTATAGAGTGTTTTTATAGAGTTCAAATATGGTAATTGGTGTACTTGCTCTTCTAAAATCACTTTCTTAGTGATCTAATCTACTCTTCAATGAGCTACCAATAAATTCATGTGATCTACTATTAAAAAACTGAGATCTACTAGATATGCCACCATCAACTTCCTAGAGATATCCTTATGTCCATCAAAACCATAATAATAAATGGTTTCCTTTATATTTCATACCATGGTACTTCAAATCTAGAATCATATGCATGTATTTTGTGGCACCGCTTATCCAAAAATATAGTACAACCACATCTAGATAAGGAGAGATATGAAACTTATGTTCTTGTTTCTTCTCCATTTGCGATCCATTCAATATATACACAAGATATGCCAATTCTCCAAAGAGTTATAGATAGAATATATTGGCCTAAAGAATTGTGCTCTATTGTGGTCAAATGTAAATTTACTTAATTTTCTCCCTTCATTGAAGCAAGATGTGTTATGAAACCAACTCACAAAATAGAAGAAAAGAGAGATCAATGACTTAGAAATCAGCCTCTTCGAGGGGGAAACCTCCTCTACATTACATAAATGAACAATACTTGGATGATACAAATGAAAAAACCTCCTTTCTATATATAGGAGTTCATGGGATCACAACATAATCCTAGCCGACCTAACGATAATAATGTAGGGGCACAACAATAACAATAGTGGGCTCATTAGGGGAATTTTGAGGTCTAAAATGGGCCTCCTAAGGAAATAATAAAATAATAGCTGAACTAATAAAATAATATTTATGAATTTGCAATTCACTTTTTGCACCAAAATCCATATAACCATAGTTAAATTGAATTCAAAAGTTGTACCAAAATAAAATTATTAAAAAAATTGTATTGATGTGACTATAAATAAGAATGATATTTTCAAGAAAAAGTCATTATCATTGAACAATTAATGCATTTATCCTTTGTACTTAAATGAATTAAAATAAAATATAAATATAAATTTATAAATTCTTAATTATATTATATAATATTAATTAAAATTTATATTATTTAAATTGTATAATAACATGTAATTAATATAATATATAAAAATAATATAATATAATAAATGTATATGGATATGGATTGTTTCTTTCAATAAATATGAAATGACAATAATATTATTTTATTCAAAAAGTGTGAAATGACATTTATTATGAGTACTTTACTTTGACTTTAAAAGTACTTAGAGCACTACCATGGTTAACCATGAGTTTTTAACCACCATTGAGAATGTGACAAGTAAGTACCTTTAACTCAAGCAATGCCACCTCAGCCATTAGGGATGATGTCATCCCATAAAATGTGATTGGTTCTCATAAAGTGAATTTTGATTGTACATTTTCCTTAGGAGGCCCATTTTAGACCTCAAAATTCCCCTAATGTTTATGGGGCACAATAATAAAAATATGAGGACTATAAGGGTACAACAATAACAATAAGGGGGCTACACTAACAACAATTGTAGAAATTACACCAATGGATTCAATCCAATCATGCAATGTACTAAAACAAGATATCGAATCCTTCTACAATATTTGCGGAATATAAATCATGATCGCTCAGTCACATCCAAGTAAGAGAAATAAGTAACTCAATGGCACAACACAAGATTTTCCTTGGGAAATAAACTGCTCAAAACCCCTCTATTTCTATTGTATAATCAACCAAGGAATCATGAAACAATACAATGCATTTGTGCTCACAAGAACCTCATACACTCTACCAATCGTCTCACATCGATCTAGGAAAAATTGGACAAACACATAGCCAATTCCTGCCCAAGTTCACCCTGCCTTTCTCACGCAATCCCTAGGAAAAATAATTCCTATTAAATAGAAATTCCTACCTCCCTTGATTGCGCAATCCATCATGGGCATCCTATGGCTTTATAATTATGCTTGGGAAATTCGATAATAATACAAGTGATAGTTTACTTTCCTTTAACCTTTGTCTCAACTTGGTCGTCATCATAATTGACATGCATGCAACTATTAATAGTGAATCATCAGTTACTTGGTAGATCATTACTTGTGAATTAAATCTAATTTAATTCACTTGACCTTCCACTAGCTCATCACTTACTTAGAACTAGTTAAACTGATTTTAACTCAATTAATTTGAGTTAACTGATTGCACTCTCACCACACTAGTGCTACAACTGCAACTGGAACTTGTAAATAATAGAATCACTCTACATGCCTCACCTTTTACCCTCAAATCGAAATTCTTGAGCTAACTAAGTCTATCACACTTAGTTAAATATTACAAGTTGGTATGAGATAAGATTACAATTTATTTAAAAATTGGATGCCCACATTAGCACTAATTTGTCATTGAATCCCTCACTCATGTGTGACTGGAATGCCACACTAGTATGTGGTGCATTTTGTTGTTGAATTTCAACACTCCCTCTCAACAAGAAAGGTATTATCAGCTACCCTGATCCTTCCTTTGTGGTATTCAAATTTTCTCTTCGCAAGCGCCTTCGTCAAGATATCTGCATCCTAATATTCCGTGGGAATGTACTGCAACAACATAATGCGCCTCTGAACACAATATATGAGATGGTGGTACCGAATGTCAATATGCTTGGACATGTCATGGAATACCAGATTAACCGAGAGTTTTATGAAACTTTTTTTATCACAATGTATCACCGTCGGATCCATCTGATGACCAAAAAAACCAACAAGTATCTTCCCATCCAGATGGCCTCGCATGCATCTTGAATAGCTGCCATGTACTTTGCCTTGGCTGAAATGAGTGTAGCTAATCTCTGCTTCCTACTGTACCATGAAACTACTGCTGATCCTATGTTGAATATGCCCCCTGATGTGCTCTTCCTGTCTGATGGACTATCTTCCCAATCTGCATCAGTGAAGCCTTGAAGCTTCACTCCCTCTGTCAATATGTACCATAATCCATACTCTGTAGTGCCCCTGAGATATCTCAAAACACGCTTCCCTGCCTTCCAAAAGATCTTGGTAGGCTTAACCATATCTTGACTAAGTTCGTTAACTGTGTAGCATATGTCTGGTCGTGTGTTCACCAAATACAAAAGTGAACCCACAAGCTACCTATAAAAAGTAGCATCCACTACCTCACTTGAAATAATATCCTCCTTCCTCTAGTTTCCTACAAGAGGAGCCTCCAAATTCCTCATAATCTCCTTGAAATACTTTCCTTGAGATACAAACAGCTCCCCATCTCTTTGCCATATTTCCAAGCCAAGGAAATAATGCAAGAGCCCCATGTCCCTCATCTCAAACTCTCTTGCAAGATCCTCTTTGCAAGAAGTTATGTGCTGCTTTTCACCTGTTAGTATAAGATCATCAACATAAAGTACAATAATCAAAAGCTTACCATCAACCACAATATTATATAGGTTCGCATCCGCTTCACTCTTTGTGAAGCCCAACCTGGTGAAATAATTGTCGATCATGGTGTACCAAGCACAAGGTGCTTGCTTCAGCCCATACATTTCTCTCTTGAGTTTGCACACATGCGACTCCCTGTCAAAGGTCTCAAAACCTTCTGGCTGCTCAATGTACAATTATTCCTCCATAAATCAATTGCGAAAGGCTCTATTTACATCCATATGATGTATCTGATACCCCATCGGCGCCGAGAGTGCAAGGATAGATGTAATCAATGAGTACCTTGCAACCGGTGCAAAAGTATCCTCATAGTCAATCCCCTCTACCTGTTATAATCCTCGGGCCACAAATCTAGCCTTGTATTTCTCCACACTCCCATCTTCTACTTGCTTCACCTTGTAGATCCACCTGGATCCAACCACTGACTTCCCCACTGGTCTCAGGACCTCTTCCCATGCACTTTTTTTGATAATGTAGTCATACTCCTCAACCATGGCATCAACCCATGTTGGCTGCTGCACTGCTTCCTCAAAAGAGGATGGTTCTGTCACAATACACTTGCTGATAAGAGCCATGTATCCAGTATACCTTTCTGGGGACCTTCTCTGCTTGCGCTATGATGTAGGTGCACCTACATGCTCTGTCGCGACTAGAATCAATCTTTCAGCCTCTCTGGTGCGCTTCCTATCATTTCTAGTGGATGGCTCTGCATGGGTGGTTTCTACCACTCCATGATCCTCTGCTTATGGCTGCTCCACATCTTGAGGTTCATATTTTGGAACTAAGAGTTCCTCATCTGCATGCATGTCAAGCTCCCTCTCAAGGGACAATCGCATGGCTTTCTCCTCATCAAATTTAACATCTCTCCTGACAACTGTCATCCTGTTAGCCTGCAAATACACCCGATAGTTGTGGGGAGTATCAGTGTACCCCAAAAATATCTTAACATCTATTGTTGGTTCTAGCTTCTTACTGGCATCTTTGGTCACATGGAAATATACATATGAGCCAAAGATTTAAAAATATGAAACACCTGGTTTCTTACCTGAAAAATCCTCCTCTGGTGTACTCATGCCAAGTATCTGATGATGAGTATGGTTCTGCATAAATACTGATGTGTTGCATGCCTATGTCCATAGATGCAATGGTAGTCCCTGATTATGTAACATAGCTCGTGCTTCTCCCAAAATTTTTATGTTATTTCTTTCTGCAACCCCATTCTGTTGTGGGTTATGAGCTACAATCAATTCTCTCCAAATTTCTTCTTTGGCACAGAAGTTCTTGAATTCAATAGAGATATACTCACCACCATTTTCGCTCCTCAGAGCCTTCACCTTCTTCCCTGTATATTTCTCTACCAATTATTTGAACTCACAAAACTTGGAGAATGCCTGATATTTCTTTTTCAGAAAGAAGATCCTGTTGAGATTCAACAAGATGATGGTCCTAGTGAAAATTAAGCACCTACACAAGGTGGGGCCTATAGGCTATTTGTAGGTGTATGTCTATTTTTATAATGTTGAGCAAATTCTATTCATAGATGGTTGAGAAAATTCTATTTATAGATGAGTTTATATTTTTAGATGCATGGGCGAAGTATATTTATAGATCGCATGTCTAAAAATAGAATGCATATCGATGATTATTATCTCTTAATAATAATTATACAATAAATAATAATCTATTCTCTTGAAGCACTTGATTTCAATTAACTGATGTGACAAACTAGTTGAGTAAAGGAATTACGCGTTCTAAGGTTGGTTGGTGGGACATGCAAGTGGACTTTGTTGTAACTGAGTGATACAAAGTTGTAACAAAGTTGGACGTGTAGTTATGTGAGTTGTATAGTAGTTTAACTCAGTTAAGTGAGTTAAACTCAGTTGTGTTAGTTGTAACTAAAGATACACTAGAGAGAGATTAGTGAATTAAATATTAAATTAATTCACATGGAGTGATCTCACATGCAACTGAATATTTATTACTGTTAACTACATGCATGTCAGATCCAGTGGAGACCCAGTTGAGAGATAGGTGAAAGGGACAGTTTGACTATCTGTTGTGACATTAGTGGGTGCACTCATGAAACCACACACACATTGGAGATGTCAATGAGGATTGCGCAGTCAAGGCAAGGGAATATCTCATTCATTCAGGGATCGTGATCAACAGGGATTGTGTAGTGGAGGTAGGCTGTCAGGAGGCAATAAATTGGTGCATGAATATGCCAATTTTTGTATGACAGTGTGAGACGATTGTATATTGTACTGAGAGCTCTTAGATTAGAGTTTTGTATGATATTTTTTCATGATCCATGATATATACATAATATATGATAATGGGGTCTTTAGCTTTATGCTTTCCCGGTAAAAACCTCTGTGTTATGTGTGATTAATATTTCTTCATGTGTTTGCAATTGGCGATTAAATTTCTGCAAAGATTTAAGTAGAAGGATTCTGCATTTAAGAGTGGCATATAATTATTAGATCAGGAGAATCCAGGCAATACACAATTGTATTAAATTTCTACATGGTATCATAGTAAAGAAGATTTCAATATTGAAGCAATAGCTGAGTTTGTTGGTGGAAACAATTCTAATTTGCTACAAGAATTTCTTGGTGCGACAGTTGAGTAAACATCGAAATGGATTTCAATGATTTGCAAATAGAGTATGCACTCGAGGGTAGCTCGAAATACATTGCATGGAAGGATAGGATGGAGTTGGTGCTTGAAGATAATGGCTTGAAGGAATTCATCGACAGTGATGTTCCTAAGCCCACTTCGACGGATGTTGCACTACTTGATGTATGGAAAAAGAAAGTCGCGAAGATGAGAAGGATTCTGTTGGAAGGTGTGCGAGACCATATTGTCTCAAGCCTTCATGGGAAAGCCACTCCATATGCTATGTGGAAGGCTTTGATGGATATTTTCCAAAGCAACAGCAACCATAGGAAATTGGTGTTGAAGGATAAACTCAGAAAGATCAAGATGGAGAAGGGTGACAATATTCCTAAGTATCTCACAAAGTTTGTCCAATGTCGGGATGAATTGGGGAGTGTGGGAATTACGGTTGCTAATGATGATTTTGTGAGTTTGGCTCTCTTGGGACTTCCTAAGAGTTGGCACAGTTATCAAGACTTTGTCAACGGACGGGAAAAACTGCCGGATTGGGAATGACCGTGGTTGGATCTAGTGCAGGAGGAGTTCAGGCGGAACACCAGAGATGGCTATTCATCAAAGCATGATGATGAAGAGGATTGTTCTTAGGCTACCAAGGAAAGGAAAGGGAAGGGGAAAAAATTCCACTCAAAATCTGAGGCTAAAGGCAAGAAGCTGGATTTGTCTAAGGTGAAGTGTTTTCACTGGAACGAACATGGGCATCTCGCCACTAACTGCCCACAAAAAAAGAAGAATAAGAAGATTGTTGGAGCTACATCTAGTGAGGCCCTTGCCTTGCAATTTGAACTTGATTTCTCCTTGATCGCATGCTTGGTTTCAAGCGTAATGGGATCAGTGTGGTATCTTGATAGTGGTGCTTCCTTCCACATGACCGGAGATAAGGACCTTTTCAATGACTTGGAGGAGAAAGATCTCCAAATGCATATAGATATGGGCGACGATGGACGACACAATGCGACCAAAATTGGTACCATTACCTTTGAGAGGGATTCAGGTAAAAAATTTCAATTGAAAGATGTTATGCATGTTCTAGGTCTAAAGAAAAACTTGGTCTCAGTCGCGATGTTGGAGGACAAAGGCTATGATGTTGCTTTCAGTGGGAAAAGCTTTCCCGCGATATAAAACAATGAGTCAAGCCAAGAGGATAGAAATTTGAGTTAAGAATCTCTACAAGCTGGAGGTAGATGGCTGCACTACTATGGTGGGAAAAGCAGAAGAAGTGGTGAGCCAGGATGAGGGCGAATTATGGCACAGGCGATTGGGCCATCTTCACCATGGCGCCCTGACAATTTTGCAGCAGATTTCTACTAGACTTCCCAAGGGTACACTTCCTTAGTTAGATCAGTGCAAGGGATGTACTATGGGAAATTTTGTAAATACCACCTTTCATGAAAAGGATAACCGTGCTTCGGTGATCCTAGAGAGATTTCACACAGACGTGTGTGGACCATTCTCGGTTGCTTCAACAGGAAAACACAGGTATTATGTTATTTTTGTTGATGAATGTTCTCGTAGATGTTGGATCTTCTTCATGCATAAGAAGGATTAAACATTCTCAAAGTTCTGTGAGTTTAAGGCATTGGTTTAGAAAGAGTCGGGGAAGCAAGTGAAGGATCTACATAGCGATAATGGTGGAGAATACATCTCGAATGAATTCAAAGAATTCTATAGCAAAGAAGGAATTCGAAGAGAACTCATAGCGCCTCATAACCCACATCAAAATGGGGTCGCAGAGAGGAAGAACAGAACGATCGTGGGTGCTGCATGTGCGATGCTGCATGATCAAGGACTACCAATGCACTTGTGGGCGGAAGTATGCAACACTGCAGTTTATGTGAAAAACTGTTGTCCTCATAGAGTACTTGGCATGAGTACACTTGAAGAAGCTTTTACTGGTAAGAAACCAAATGTTTCTCACTTTAAGATTTTTGGCTCATCTGTTTATGTGCATGTGACCGAGAATGCTAGGAAGAAGTTGGATCCGATTGCTGAAGTTGGGATATTTTTGGGGTACACAGAAACACCCCATAATTATTGTGTGTATTTTCCAAACATTCGAATGACTGTGGTGCGACAAGATATAAAATTCAATGAGGAGAAAGCCATGAATTTGTCGCTTGAGAGGGAGCTAGACTTACATGCAGAGGAGGAACTTTTGGTTCCCAAAGATGAGTCTCTAGATGTGGATCAACCATAGGAGGAGGTTCATGGAGTGAAGTAGTCCACTCACGTAGAGGCAAACATTAGAACTGGCAGAAGGCGTACCACAGAAGCTGAGAGATTGAAGCTTGATGTGGCACAAAATGTAGGAGTCCCTACTTCACAGCACAGACAGAGATAATTTCCTGACCGATTCACTGGATACATGGCTCTCATGAGAAAATATATTGTGACTGATCCATCTTCCTTTCAGGAAGTAGTGTGAGAGCCCACATGGGTAGATGCAATGGTGGAGGAGTATGACTCCATTGTTAGAAACAGTGCTTGGGAAATTGTTCCAAGGTCGGTTGATAACTTAGTGGTAGGTTCAAGATGGATCTACAAGGTAGAGCAAGCTGCTGATGGGACTGTTGAGAAATACAAGGCCAGATTTGTGGCCCGGGGCTTCTCACAGGTCAAGGGGATTGATTATGAAGAAACATTTGCACCTATCACACGGTATTCTTCCATAAGGACCATCCTTTCTCTCTTAGCGCAGATGGGTTAGCACATTCATTAGATGGATGTGAAGACTACATTCCTTAATGAGATCATTGAGGAAGAATTTTACATTGAGCAACCTGAAGGATTTGAGATCTTCAACAGCGAGTCACATGTGTGCAGACTCAAAAGAGCGTTGTATGGGCTAAAGAAAGCACCCTGTTCTTGGTACACTCAGATCGACAAATATTTCACTGGACTTGGCTTCACCAAGAGTGAGGCGGATGCAAACCTATAACAGATTGTGGTGGAGGGTAAGATTTTAATCATTGTTCTTTCTGTTGATGATTTAATACTGAATGGTGATGAGCAGTTGATACACTCATGCAAGGAGGACCTTGCAAAGGAGTTTGAGATGAAGGATATGGTCCTCCTTCATTATTTCCTTGGATTGGAAATATGGCAGCGAGATGGTGAACTTTTTGTGTCTCAAGGCAAGTATGCAAGGGAGATACTAGGTAAGTTTCACATGCAGGGCTGCAAACCCATGGATACTCCTCTTCCTAGAAACTAGAGGAAAGAGGACGCTACATCTGGAGAGGTAGTGGATGCTACTGTCTATTGACAGTTAGTGGGTTCGCTAATGTATTTAGTAAATACAAGACCGAACATATGCTATGCGGTGAACCAGCTTAGTCAAGCGATGGTTAAGCCTACCAAGCTCTTTTGGAAGGCGGGCAAGCATGTCCTGAGATATCTCAGGGGCACATCTGAGTATGGCTTATGGTACAGACAGACCGACGAGGTGAAGTTGCATGGCTTCACGAATGCAGATTGGGCGGGCAGCCCAATGGACAGAAAGAGCACATCAGGAGGGGTCTTCAGTATCGTATCTACAACTGTTTCTTGGTACAGAAGGAAACATATATCCGTGGCAATCAGTTAAGCGGAAGTGGAATACATGGAAACAAGTCAAGCTGCATGTGAGGCTATCTAGATGAGAAAGATCCTGGTTGGTTTATTTTGTTCTCATTTAGATCCTACAGTGATTCATTGTGATAATCAGAGTTGCATTAAACTCTCGTTTAATCCTGTGTTTCATGATAGATCTAAGAATATATATATCTGGTATCATCATCTCAGAGATTGTGTGCAACGGAAGGTCATGTTGCTTCATTACATTCCTACGGAGGATTATGATGCAGATATTCTGACAAAGGTGCTCACTAAAAGAAAATTCGAATACCATAGAGGCAGGATCAGGGTGAAGGATAATCCATTTCTTATTGAGAGGGAGTATTGAGATTCAACAAGATGATGATCCTAGTGAAAATTAAGCACCTACACTAGGTGGGGACCGCAGGCTATTTTTAGGTGTATGTCTATTTTTAGAATGTTGAACAAAGTATATTTATAGCGGGAGTCTATTTATAGATGGTTGAGAAAATTCTATTTATAGATGAGTTTCTATTTTTAGATGCATAAGCGAAGTCTATTTATAGATCGCATGTCTAAAAATAGAATGCATGTCGATAATTATTATCTCTTAGTAATAATTAGACAATAAATAATAATCTATTCTCTTGAAGTACTTGATTTCAGTTAATTGATGTGGAAAACCAGTTGACTAAAGGAATTACGAGTTCTAAGGCTGGTTGGTGGGACATGCAAGTGGAATTCGTTGTAACTGAGTGATACAAAGTTGTAACAGAGTTGGATGTGTAGTTATGTGAGTTGTAAAGTAGTTTAACTTAGTTAAGTGAGTTAAACTCAGTTGTGATAGTTGTAACTAAATATACACTAGAGAGAGATCAGTGAATTAAATATTAAAGTAACTCACATGCAACTGAAGATTTACTATTGTTAAGTACATGCATGTCAGATCCAGTGGAGACCCAGTTGAGAGATAGGTGAAAGCGACAGTTTGACTATCTGTTGTGACATTAGTGGGTGCACTCATGCAACCACACACACATTGGAGATGCCAATGAGGATTGCGCAATCAAGGCAAGGAAATATCTCATTCATTCAGGGATCGTGATCAACAGGGATTGTGCAGTGGAGGCAGGCTGTCAGGAGGTAGTAAATTGGTGCATGAATATGCCAATTTTTGTATGACAGTGTGAGACGATTGTATATTGTACTGAGAGCTCTTGGATTAGAATTTTGTATGAGATTTTTTCATGATCCATGATATATACATAATATATGATAGTGGGGTTTTTAGCTTTATGCTTTCCCAGTAAAAACATCTGTGTTATGTGTGATTGATATTTCTTCATGTGTTTGCAATTAGCGATTAAATTTCCACAAATATTTAAGTATAAGGATTCTGCATTTAAGAGTGGCATATAATTGTTAGATCAGGAGAATCTAGGCAATACATAATTGTATTAAATTTATACAAATCCAACACTTTGTAGAAAAATCATCAACAAAATACACATAATACCTGTGCTTTGCTGTGAAAGCTATTGAGAATGGTACACACATGTCTGAGTGAACCCTCTCAAGGATTTCCACTGCTTGGTTCTCCTTCTCATGAAAAGTGGCTTTAGTATACTTCCCCATGGTACATCCTTTGCATGTGTCTATCTACACAAGAGTACCCTTTGAAAGACCTGTAGAAATATGCTGCATGATCCTCAAAGAATTGTGGTGTAGATGGCCCAATCTCCTGTGCCATAACTCATCTCTATCCTAGCTCACCACCTCCCCTTATTTACTACTCAAAGCTGCACAACCAAATGCATCAAGTTGTAGAGGTTCTTCACACAAACCTCAATCTTGTTTACCTATCCCGCAACTTTGTGACGATGGAACGTCTTTCCTTCACTGAAAACCACATCATTTCCAAGATCCTCCAACATAGAAACTGAAACTAAATTCTTTTTCAAGCCTAGTACATGCATGAAATATTTTAATATGAAAGGTTTACCTGAATGTCTCTGGAAAGTAGCTATACCTCCCATCATCACCCATCTCGATGTGCTTCTAAAGATCCTTCTCCTCCAAGCTACTAAAGAGTTCTTGGTTTCCCATCATGTGGAAAGATGCTACACTATCCAAGTACCACATATATCCCATCACATTTGACACCATGCATTTGATGAGAGATAATTCTAACTGAAACTGTGAGGCCAAAGCTTCACCCACTGCAATTCCTAGATCCTTCTTGTTGTTGTTCTTCTTCTTTTGTGGATGATTTGTGGCATAGTGGCCATGATCATGACAGTGAAAACATTTCACCTTTGACATGTCATGCTTCTTGACTTCTTTTCCTTACCACCCAAGGCACAATTTTCCTCATCATCAGTCTTGAATGAGGATCCATCCCTGGTATTTCAACGAAACTCTTCTTGTACCAAATCCGACCATAGTCGTTTCCAATTTGGTAACTTCTCCCTCCCATTCACAGAGTCATGGTAAATATGCCAGATCTTGGGAAGGCCTAGAAGTGCTAGGCTCACCAAGTCATCATCAGCTACAATAATCCCAACACTTCCAAGCTCATCTTGACATTGAGTGAACTTGGTCAAGTATTTTTGGATTGTGTCTCCCTTCTCCATTTTTATTTTTCTGAGCTTGTCCTTGAGTGCCAATTTTCTGTGGTCACTGCTACTTTGAAATAGATCTTTCAAGGCCTTTCACATAGCATATGTAATTCCCTTAACATGGAGACTCAAGACAATATGATCTTGAACTCCCTATAATAAGATCCTCCTCGCCTTTGCGACATTATTCCTCCATGTTCCATGCTGCGCAACATCTACCTGATTGGGTTCAGGAATATCAGTGTTAATGAACTCCTTCAACCCATCATCCTCCAATATTTCCTCCACCCTATCCCTCCATGAAATATAGTTCGAATTTCCCTCAAGTGCATATTCGAGTCTCAAGCCTGTGAAAGACATCCTGGTCAGCTTCTAGCTCCAAAGAATGTATGCGAAAATTTGAATATTGTTCAACACAAACTCAATTTCTTCTCCACTATTGTGATTCTTGGTGCTCCAATACCATATAGAAATTACACCAATGGATTCAATCCAATCATGCAATGTACTAAAACAAGATATTGAATCCTTCTACAATATTTGCGGAATATAAATCACGATTTCTCAATCACATGCAAGTAAGAGAAAGAAGTAAATCAATCACACAACACAAGATTTTCCTGGGGAAAGAAACTGCTCAAAACCCCTCTATCTCTATTGTATAATCAACCAAGGAATCATGAAACAATACAATGCGTGAGTGGTCACAAGAACCTCATACAATCTACCAATCGTATCACACTGATCTAGGCAAAATTGGACAAACACATAGCCAATTTCTTTCCCACCTTCACCCTGCCTTGCTCACGCAATACCTAGGAAAAATAATTCCTATTAAATAGGAATTCCAACCTTCCTTGATTGTACAATCCATCATGGGCATCATGTGGCTTTATAATTGCGCTCGGGAAATTCGCTAATAATACAACTAATAGTTTACATTCCTTTAACCTTTGTCTCAATTGGGTCATCATTAGAATTGAAATGCATGCAACTATTAATAGTGAACCATGAGTTACTTGGTAGATAACTACTTGTGAATTAAATATAATTTAATTCACTTGACCTTCCACTAGCTCATCGCTCAGTTAGAACTAGTTAAACCAATTTTAACTCAATTAATTTGAGTTAACTGATTGCACTCACACCACACCAATGCTACAACTGCAACTGGACCTTGTAAATTATAGAATCACTGTACATGCCCCACCTTTGACCCTCAACTCGAAATTCTTGAGCTAACTAATTCTATCAAACTCAGTTAACTATTACAATTTGTTATGGGATAAGATTATAATTTATTTAAAAATTGGACACCCACATTAGCACTAATGTGTTAGTGAATTCCTCACTCATGTGTGACTGGAATCCCACACTAGTATGTGGTGCATTTTTTTGTTGAATTTCAACAACAATAAGGGACTACACTAGTAATATAGGGACCTAACATGCCTCTCTCCTTCAAAAAATTGTTGTCCTCAATGCTTGAGTAGTTATGGATGCTTCTATATAAAATCCTTATACTCCGATGCAGAATCTTCAGTAGGTAAGTTCTTCCACTTGATGAGATACTCTAAAATTGATCGATTTCATAGCTGTCGAGTTCTTGTTTCCGTGACTACTTTAGGTTACAATATGATTTTTCATTCCTCATCAAGTTCTGGAAATATTGTTTTAACTGGAAGTTTGTCACCTATGACCTTCTTTAAGCATGAAACATGGAAAACTGGGTGCACTCGGGAAGAAGCATGAAACTCCAATTTGTATGCCATAGTACCAATATTTTGCAACACCTTGTAAGGACCATAGCACTTTGGCGATAATTTATTATCCTTCTTAGCTTGCTTTATGGACGGTGGATGATATCCATAAAGTGCCATAAATGGGGTCATTTTTGCTGCAATATGGAAGGAAGTGTTATACCACCATTCAACCATAGGTAACCAATTGACCCATTTTTTTTGTTTATCAGATACAAAACAAAGAAGATATCCTTCCAAACATTTGTTCACTATCTAAGTTTTCCCATCAGATTGAGGATGATAAGATGAGCTATGAGTAGTTGAGTACCCAAACAAGAAAATAATTATATCCAAAATTTTCCAGTGAAAATGGGATCTCTATCGCTTACAATAATCTTTGGGTTTCCGTGTAGCTTTTGAATTGTTTCCATAAATGCAGTAGCAAATGTACTCGCTTTAAATGGATGAGATAATGCACAAAAGTGTGCATACTTGGTAAGTTATCAACTACCACCATGATGACACTCTTTCCTTCGGACTTAGGTAAACATGTGATAAAATCCATTGAAACCTCCTCTCAACATTGACTTGGAATGGATAAAGGATGTAGCCGACTCATGGTATTAATTTTCTCAACTTTATTTTGCTGGAAAACCAAACATTCCACCACAAAATTTTGAATATAAGATTTAATGAGAGGTGTGCAATTCCAAAAGAACCTTTTGTTATAGTTGGGAATTCTTATCAAAGATATAAGCGATCTTTGTACCATAAGAAATATTTTTTCCAATTAAATGTATCAGATGTATTGGGATCTTGCTGAAAATTTTGAATGAGTGTCCACACTTCTTTGTCATTCTTCCATTCCTCCCTTGCTTTGGTTATCCTATCTGGTTGGATAATATAAATATCACAAATAAATGCTTCCACCTCCTCATCCTTTCTTGAGAGTGCATCTGCAAAAAAATTTAACATCCCTTTTTTGTAGATGATTTCACATTCATAAACCAACATCTTTATGACCCATTTTTTCTTCTCTTCTGAATATATTCTTTGTTCCAAAAAGTATTTAAGACTATCATGATCAATTTTTACCTTGAAGTGTCTTCCCATTAGGTAAGTTCGCCATTTCTTTAGTGCATGTAGTATTGCCAACATTTCCTTCTCATAAATAGCTTTCTGTAAATAATTTCCTTTGATTGGGTGGCTTCAAAAAGAAACGGGTCTTCCTTCTTGCATTAAAATAACACCAATTCCCTTTCCTAAGGCATCACATTCCACAATAAAGTTTTTTGTGAAGTCTGGTGTAGCTAAGACCGGTGCTTGGCACATTGCCTCTTTAAGATTTTCAAAGGCCTTAGTTGCTTTAGGAGTCCATGAAAATGTATTTTTCTTCAATAATGTTGTTAGAGGTGATGCCATTCTCCCATAATTATTAGCAAAATTGTGATAATACCCTGTTAACCTGAGAAATCATTGCAACTGCTTTATGGTTGTCGGGAATTTCCATTCCTTAATGGCTTTAATTTTGTTAGGGTCTACCTTAACACCCTCCTAAGATACAATATGACCCAGATATTCCACCTCTTGTACTCCAAAGAAACATTCTGAGGTTTTTGCATATAATTGTTTCTCCTCCAATAGTTTGAGCACCCTATCAACATGTTGAACATGATCCTTCCAAGACCCGTTGTAGATTAGTATATCATCAAAAAATACCCACACAAATTTTCTAAGGAAGGATTTGAAAATGGAATTCATCAACCCTTGAAATGTAGAAGGTGCATTGGTATGGCCAAAAGGCATGACCAAAAATTCATAATGACCCTCATGAGTTTGAAATGTTGTTTTCAAAATATCTTCAGTCTTCATTCTAATTTGATGATATCCTGAACAAAAATCCAACTTGGTAAAATAAATTGCTCCGTTTAATTCATCCAATAATTCATCAATGACAGGAATGGGAAATTTATCTTTAATAGTGAGTTAATTGAGCTCCTTATAATCTGGACACATGCACCATGATCCATCCTTCTTGTGCACCAATACTACTGGAGCAGAGAAAGAACTTTGACTAGGCTGAATTATGCCAGCTTCTAACATTTATGCAATCATACGTTCAATTTTTCTCTTTTGGACATAAGGATATCTCTAAGGCCTGATGTTTGGAGGAACACTTCTCGGAATCAAATGAATAGCATGATCATGATCACGAATAGGTGGGATTCCTTTGGGAGTTTCAAACACCTTGGAATTATTGTCCAAGAATTTTTGGAGATATGGAGAAATATATGATTTTGATGTTGGAACTTGTAGTGAGCATAATTGTGCAATTATGCCATGTTTTTCTTTCTTCAGAATCTTTGTCATGACATTAGAGCTTATTATCTTTCCCAACTTCCCTGCGATACCCTGTAATTAAACTTCCTTTCCTTCCAAATTTTTTTTCAAGAAAAGTTCTTGAAAATTAAATTTTTTGATTTAAATAAAACTTTACCCTCACTAATTCCTATTATATTTAATTAAATATGATTTAATTATTTATTTTACTTAATAATTATTTATATAAAAATTTCTTAACCACATTTTTAATAAAAAATTTAAATTTTTTATTTTATAATTAATTAATTTATTATTTAATTAATTCTTAACTTTAAAAATTTTTAACTAACTTTCTAACGACTAGTTCTTAACAACTAGTCTTAACGACTAGTTCTTAACATCTAGTTCTTAACGACTATTTCCAGGCAATGATGCATCTCCACTATTTATTCATTAAGATTGATTAGCTTCTCCACCGTGTCCTGAGGATGGACCAAATTAGTTGGTTCGAAACGCCGATCAAATCCTAATGATGTGATTAATCCAAAAGACGTTCATCTACATTATGGATCACAAAAGTCTTAGATCTAAAATTAAAAGCTACCATCCCAAAAGATTGTAACCATTGTACTCCTAGTACAACATCAACACCACCCATTGGAATGGAAAGCATTGGACTATTCAATACATATTCCTCATGGTTGGCTTGATATTATGGCACTTTCCATAACAATCTATAGTCCCTCCATTTTCAACCATCACTTGACACTTTGGTGCTGGGTATAAGAAGCAATTAAATTCCTTGGCTACCTTAAAATGAATAAAATTATGGGTACTACCTGAATCAATCAAAATTATTACATTTTTCTTATTGATATGTCCTTCTATATTGAGAGTTTGAGGAGTGGTAATTCCTGCCAATGCATTACAGGATATGGTCAGACTCGTTCCTTATTTCTCTAGGGTTGTTTCTTGGTGTATATCGTCTTCTTTTGAAGTTTCTTGTTCAATTTCTTCTTCACAATCTATGTAAAATAATTTCTTCTCACACACTTATGACCTTTAGTGTATTTTCTATCACAGCTGTAGCAAAGCTGTTTTTATCTTTTTTCTTCCAATTGTCATGATGTCAACCTTGTAGGTTGTGGAAGTTTAGGAGTAGAGACCCTTCCATATTTATAGATGTGAGTGGTAGGCTTCTTTGTTGCCATCATTTTACTTTCAATTTTTCTTTCCAACCTAAATGCCGTCTCCAATGAATCAAGTTCCCAAAGGCGAACCTCATGCTGGATGTTATCCTTTAAAGTCCCTATGAAGACATCAATCCTGTGTTCCTCTGGAATATCAGTTACCCTTATATTCAATATTTGGAAGTCTTGAATGTGCTACACCATTGAACCCTTTTGTTTGAGATTTATCAATTGGCTAAAGAAGATGTTGCTCTTTGTATCTTCATAATGTGCTATCATTTCCTCCGTAACAATTGACCAAGTGACAATTTTTTTATGAGAGAAAATCCATTGAGACCATACAAATTTATTTTGTTCTAAATACAAAGTTGCAATGCGTACCTTTTGTGTGTTTTTCACATTATGTAGATCAAAATATTTCTCCATCTGTAGTATCCATGTTATAGGATATTTTCTATAAAACTTCCTCATATTGATATTTTTAATATGGTGGGACTTCAATCCAAGATTAGAGTTTATGAAATCACAATTAATATTTATTTTTTTCTCTCATGAGTTTCCTCTACTACCTTTTTGCCATTAGGAATAATTTCTTATAGCAACTTTGTCAAACCTTCCTTCAAACCTTCCATGTCTACTTTTAGATCATTCTTCATGTCTTCCATGTCACCTTTCATTTTTTCATCGATGTTAGCTTCCATGCCATCCATCTTAGATTCCATTCCATTATTCAAACAATCCATCTTAGATTCGATGTCATTCATCTTAGCTTCCATGATTTTCTTCAAACCATCCATTTTAGCTTCCATTTCATTTTTTGTTACTCTTTGCGAGAGTGAAAATTGTTGCACTTGGTCTCATAATTTTGATATATCATGTTGCACTTCTTCCTCCTCATGAGTCATAGTAGAGCCTTCTGAGGACTTAATGGGTGTTGAATTATTTTTAGGGGACATTTTAGAACCCAATACTGATATCTATGCTTCAATATGCCCTTGGAATCACTTCAAATTTATTTTCCAAGCAAGAATTATGCAATTAAAAAAAAAATACACACCTTTTTCTTGCTTTTAAGGAGCTCGATATTTAAACTGATGTATCTATGTAATTTCAAATCCACAAGATCTAATATTCGACACTATAGTATCCCTCTAAGTCTTCTTTTCAATGCCATAGGTATGACCTGATTTGGATTCTTCAAGAAAACATTATGCTCAATATCATGACATAATTATGGACTGGTTCAGTAGAGCGAACTTGTACGATGTTCCATGTGTCACTGTTTCATCCTTCGGTTCTGAAATTGATACACATACAAATACACCTCGTGCAATTTTGGCCAATTTTTATAGAATTCCAATCTGACACTCAGAGAGAGAGTTATGACGATTTTCCCAAGGTCACCTCTTTGAGATGAAATCCGAGAGCCTGCAAAAACCCTAACTTCCACAGATCATATCTCCGAAAATATTGTGAACCAAGATCTGAATTTTTACATGAATTTCCTCAGGACGTCTGCACAAATGGGTTTTGTTTTTAGTTTCTCCACCTTCATAGAAAACAATTTATAGCAAAAATTCCATGATGACATGTTTGAAGCAGCGAAACCATATAATCCAAAGCTCTGATACAAAATTTTATGAAAAAAACTCACAAAATAGAAGAAAAGAGAGATCAATGACTTAGAAATCAGCCTCTTCTAGGGGGGAACCTCCTTTACATTACATAAATGAACAATTCTTGGATGATACAAATGACAAAGCCTCCTTTCTATGTATAGGAGTCCATGGGGTCACAATATAATCCTAGAAGACCTAACAATAATAATGTAAGGGCACAACAATAACAATATTGGCTTTTTATGGGGCACAATAATAACAATATGGGGACTACAGGGGTACAACAATAACAATAAGGGGGCTACACTAACAACAATAAGGGACTACACTAGAAATATAGGGAACTAACATGATGTATTTGAATTGATTATCTCTAGTGGAATGGATTCTAGGGATTGGGAAAAAATTGCTAATTTCTAGAAATTTCTTATGCTCTTAGTAAGGTAGAGGTTGTTCCAAGTTTCATAAATAGCCTAGAAATTCAACAAATCCCAAAGCTAGATGAATTCAATTTTTGAATTGATTTTCATGAAGATAGAGTTAGCTCAAAGGTCTATCTCACAATCTTCCAGAGACTATACATGGCCAAGTGGTCATAGGTTTCCTTCCACATCATGGTTGCACTCTTATTGCAAATTTGGAAACAATTTTTCTTACATAAGTTGTGCTTATGGATATATTTAGGCATGATACCATGTGGAAGATTCTTAACACCATGTGAGCCATAATACCATGTTTATAAAGAGAGAAAAATCATAACAAGATAAGAACTAACAAAATATGCTTTAATACATTCTCAACATGTGCATTCATCTAATGAAATCAAGTTATATTACATGGATTTCACCACCTCTAGAGCCATATATCATTGAAAATTCATTAGTGGATAATGATGAAACCTCATTAGTAGATAAGGATGATAACTGATAAGAATGTGGTCTTGGACTTTGTGATTTTCTAGGGACTCACAATCTAACATCCCCCCCCCCACACATTCACAAGTCTAAATAATTATACAAGTAAAATAATGTGAACTAGTGCATAAACTAGTATGTTTATAATATTCAATCTGAAAGTTCTAAATTAAACTTCAATGAATATATTCTGGAAAAACCACCATTATGAATGTTGAATGGTTCATATAAAGTGAACTTTTAAAGAGATAGATTTTTTGGAAGTGAACAATAGTTGTTTAAACATTTTCCTAACAATTGGTGAACAAATAGGATCATTGAAGTACTATCTAAATTTAGAAACAATTACGTGTCAATAAACATACCAATGAATTTGATTTGATTGTAGATAGTTTGTTGGAGAGAGCAATTTCTATGTTGGAATTCACGAATGTTGATTGAACTTTGATATTTTGATTGATATGACTTTGAATCTTGAAGCATGACCATCATCGTTGATATTCTCCCCCTATTAGGTGAAAGGTGAGAAGTGGAAGGGATCCAATATTGAGATTTCAAATTCTTCTATATTTCATTGATTCAACACTATACCTAATGGGGTTTTTGGTTGACCATGTAATGTACATTTTTCCCAAAGTGGGGAACAAAGAACAACTCAGTATCCTAATCAATTCCCATGGGATACAAATTCAGATTAATGGAGCAATAGAAGGGAATAACTAATTAAAGTAACTATAGAAAAATATAGCCATAAAATTCACTACAGTAAAATGAGAAAAGGTAACCCATGGTATTTTTTATGGCCGCATCAATAAAAGAAAAGGAAGAGCTCATTCATGGGTGTGATTGGGTATTTGGAAATTTGAATTTTGTGGGCTCATAGAGCTTTAAGTGAGGGTTTGTAGCCATTAGAGAAATTTTGAGGTCTAAAATGGGCCTCCTAAGGAATATTATAAAATAATAGTGGAAATAATAAAACAATATTAGATTACATCTTCAAATTTTAGAGGGAAAAAACAAAAAACTACCTTTTCAACTTATCTCCTTGTAGTGTTACTCAAATTTTAGGCACGGGCACTCGTTGGATGAGGAATTTAATTCTTCATCCAGGGAGACCTTACTACACGAAAAAATGAGAAATACATGAAAAATGTGATTCCAATCATATTTTCATTTATTTCTCATTTTTCGTGTAGTAGGGTCCCTCAAAAATATTTAATGCAAGTACTCTCTAGATGAGGAATTAAATTCCCTATCCAATGAGTGCTCTTGCTCAATATTTGAGTAAAATCGTAGGGAGATAAGTTGAAAATACGAGTTGAAAAAAAAAAAAAAACTTTTTATTTTTTTAATATATTTACTTTTTTACTTTAAAAATGGCGAATCATCCCCCATGGTTGATATCATCATCTTGAATCATATTGGTTCTTATAAATTTGATTTTGGTTGTACATTTTTGTTTTGAGACCCATTTTTGACCTCAAAATTTCTCTAATACCTAAACGTGGGTTTTCTTTGGTGGAGACGTTACCTAGCCTAGTTGATCAAATCTAGATGGAATGTTGCAAAAATACACCCTAGATGGTCCTCTGGAGAAAATATCCGGGCTTTTCATCAGAGCTTAATATGTGGATTTTTTTTCTTCATTTTCAAATGAAGTATTGTAGTGTTTGCAACAACTTCCTATTTTGATAGGATTATGAGCAAGATTGCAAGTACTGGGGTTGAATTAAAGTATAGGTTGTCACGGCAAGTATGATCCAGATTTTTGAAGGAAAAAAATGAAATATTGATATGAAAAAAAACACAAAGATATAGTGAAAAAAAAACTTCAATTCATTAATAACAAAGTACTGGAAACTTTTTACATGTAGTATGGAAACAAACTAGCTCAGGCGATGGTAGATTATCTCTGTGAAGAGATGTGACGGCTACATGAAATTTGAACTGTGTTACAATGAGGCTCAAAGGCCTATTTATCATTGAGAAACAATGTAAACCCTAAACATAAAAAAATATAACCATAGGAGACGAAGAGCCAAAAGTCTGCTAGCCCTGTTGGGGTAAATTGGTATATCAACTTCCCAAGGTCATAACTTTGGCATACGATCTCTGTTTTATGCGTATAATACCTCATTATAAATATATATAAGAGGAATATAAATTTTTATTGAAAACCCTTGATGAAAGCTATGGGATTTATCGTATTCCAAGAAAACATCATCTAGGGCCTCAAAATGGCTCTGGAAGTTCAGGACCCAAAAAATTGCCAAAACTAGTAAATTGTGCTACAATTAAGGAAATTGAAAGAAACAATGGTGGGGATCCAAATGGAATAGGCGGGTGGCCACCAATATCCACCTGGATTAGCCCTCCCCCCTCAAGAATCAATGGTCCCCATTGCATTGAGTGCCTCCATGAGATGGAGAAACTTCTATTGAACTTTGTCCCTAGTGAGCCACTTTCCCTGGTACAAGAGTTGACCAGCTTTGAAAACTCGATACAGTTGGACCCTATATTTTTGAGTGCTCTTAATTTGTGTGTACATGACATAATTATTTGTAGCCTGCTTAATGCAGTCTAGGTTGAGCTTTGTTGGTGTCGACTACTCAGTAATGTCTAATGTGTCCAATAATGGTGGAAAGTATGGTCGAAGGAACTCCACATTGAATATAGGGTGCAAGCCAAGGAATAGGGGGATACTAAGATTGAAAGAATTATCTCCCATATCCTTCGTGATGGTGTAAGCCCTGTATCAGAGTGGTTTAATTTTTCAATACGCTCTAGCGAGGAACCCTTTATTTAGATGTAACCAAACTTTGTCACTCACCTAAAACTTATGGGGCACCTGATGTTGATTATGTTGTTGTTTGTATTTGGCATTGGATTATCCAATATGTTGTGAACCTAATGGAATATGTACTGAATGCGATGAATAAACCTCGTCGCTTTATAACCTTTAGACTAGACATGGGAAAAGTTTTCCTGTGTAGTTGCAAAAGGAAGTGCAACATCAAGGGGGCATAATGGTTGACATACTAGGCCCACTTCAAAGGGGATGTGGCCAATCCAACTATAGAGAGATCTATGGTAGTTGTGTTATACATAGGTAAGAATCCCATCCCATGTATGTGAATGCTTAGAGTTATACATGTGTAGTATGTGCACAGTCATTCCACTGATGACCTTTGTTTGGTCATTAGTCTAGGGCTGGAATGAAGTTGACTTGGTGAGCTTGGTGTCCAAAAATGACCAAAAACTCGAATAAAATGTGCTTATGAACCTGTTATTCTGATATGATATAATGGTAAACAAGATCCCAAAATGTACCCACACGTTCAAAGAAGAGTCTGGCAGTGGCCTATGCGATGATACTCTTCTTGTAGTCAACCAGTATAACCATCTTTGAAAATCTATAGATGACCACAAATACACAATCATTGCCATGATTGGTAGAAGGAAGGCAAGCCATATAGTCCATGGAGATGGATTCCCAAGGCTAGATAGGAGTAGGAAGAGGATTATACAAGCCTTGCTTCTTAATAGTTGGATTGGATATGCACTACAAGGAAAAGACCCTCTAGCGGAGGTTATAAAGGAGCTTTTTAGTGTTATAAAATTGGCCAAAATTGTCAAAAAAACATTTGCTACAACATCCGTTTATGGTTACGGAGGTTTTGGCGAAGCTTTTCACGGAAATTAAACACAAATAAAAAAAATGGGTGGTCGGAGGTTATTACAGATTTTTTTTCATCGATGCGCTACTAAGGTTTCAACGCACCAGTGCGTGTCATCTAGACGGTGGCCCGGGGCAGTCAAAGGTGCATGCATCAGGCCGTTAAGGTATAAAACCCCACCGAGCGTAGTGTTGGTGATACAACGTACGGGGCTGTTCTAATTGGTCTTGGGATTTGTGCGGTGCCTATAGGTCATCTCAACGCACCAGTACGTAGACTTTTAGAAACACACTGGTGCGCCGTATCAGACAAACGCACCGAAATTTATAATTGGTATTGGTATTTGTGCGGTGCCCATACGTCCTACAAATGCACCGATGTGTAGTCTCACATAAATGCACCGGTGCGCAGTATCGCACAAACACACTGAGATTTTTAATTGGTTTTGGTATTTGTGCGGTGCCCATAGGTCGTTGAAACGCACTGGTGCGCTGCAGCATACAAACACACTGGTGTACAGTAACTAACATGCACCGATGTTCATTTTGTATTTTTTAGAAACATCGACCTGTGACAGTGCAATTATTGTGATTTTTTAAAATTAATTATTCATCAAAAGTCGACACATCTTATAACAATATTCATATTAATTAAATTTTTATTAATGCATTTAAATGTGATGTTTGGATTAATTTGTTATGTCATATCATAATTATTGTGATTTTTTAAAATTCATTATTCATCAAAAGTCAACACATATATATCTTATAACAATATTCATATGAATTAAATTTTTATTAGTGCATTTGAATGTGATGTTTGGATTAATTTGTTATATCATATCATCAAATTTCACATCTCTTCATTATAATATATAATCATCCATAAATTTAATCAGTGGTGTTACTTTTCACAGCGACAATGGAAAACGCAATAGAATAAATTAAAACATATTTTATTATATATATATATATATATAAGACAGTCTTTGTCACACAAAATGGGGCAATTATTGGTATCCCTTTGTCATTCAATTGGGACACTATGTCCATTACATTAAACAAAATGTCTGATTTCACAGATAAATATTTCAAAAAATACAATGCCTTGCTTTGATATCCAAACATAGTGATCATCATTCTCTGCTTGAACCATTGTCACTGCTAGAGCTACTTCCATGACGGGGGTTATTTTTAGAAATGTTTTGTTCAAGGTGTTGATTGTTTCCTTCTTCTTCACCTTCCATCTACAAACATAAAAATAAACTGTAATGAGTGTATATACATTGGTGAGAATAATGAAACTTGCAATATTAAATAATATACATCAATGTAAATCGAAAAGAAATGACGTACCATAGCAACAATTGACTCATAAACTATACACATTCTTTTAAAAGCATGTATCATGTAATCTTTCAAGATTTAATCTGTTGGCGCAATTCCATACTTTGTTTCCTGTAAGTTTTATACCCAATAACAAATCATATTTAATATAATTTTTTTTTGTTCTAATAATTATAGACGGAGCTAAGTAAAACAAGATTGATAGATGCTTACAAATTCCACGATTAATTTCTGATATGCCAACATATACTCACAACCCATATTTAACCCAATCTCAATCAATTCGTCTAATGGTTCTTCTTTGTATGTTAGCACCTGTTTGAAGAAATTCAATGATGATTTTTGTAAAACAACTTAAAAAATACAAAAATGAAATCCAGTTAAGTTGTTATAAGGAAGTCACAATTACTCACAAACTTAGATGTCAACCCTTTTCTTCCTTGTCGTCCTGTTTTATGTGCTGAATGGGTTCCATTTTCTTTTCTTTTATGCAAAAAAATACTTGAAAATCAATTTTTAATGCTAAATTGTTTATTTATTGTACCTAATGATCAAAAAATTCAATGATTACATATTACATTTGAAGCACGTTGTTGTTGAGATGGATACTCCTGCGATGCAATTTTGTCCATTTCTTTGACCATCTCCTTGTACACCTTTTTGGACATTCCTACTGGCATATTTATGATATCAGGTCGTTCATATTTTGAGATTTTCATAATCTTCCTGAAAATGTAACATGACAATAAACTATTTAATTTTTATATTGATATATAAAAAGTAAATATAACAAAAGTGATATTTATAAATAATTCTAGACAAACATTTAAAGGAATATTATTTTTTCATTCCTTCTTTTTTGTTGTTGAACATTTTTGCTATTAGAAGTCTGACATGTCTCATTGACCAATTCTATAGAAACTCTTCCTATAGTTTAGATAAATTTTGGTAATTGGAATCATTGAATTGATTTTTGTATTGTAAGTGGAAAGAACGTCTATACATTCATTCCACTAGATCCCTTAAACTTTTGTAAAATTTTTTCCCCCTTTCGTTAATTTCTAGCACCACTCCAGATGAGCAAAGGAGCAATTCATTTTCATTTGCATGTTCTATTTTTTTCTTTTCTTAGAACAACATTTCTTTTCTGAGTTGTTGGTCCCTGTAAAACATTAAACATATGTGAATTAATAGATTTTTTGACACATGTTATCTAATAATTTTAAGTGTATTATTAATGAAAATTAAAAAAAGAAACTCATATTGGATCGATAGTATTTTTTCATTCACCTGATTCATCCTTTTGAAAATTTTCCATCAAGATTTTATGCTCTTCTGGTCCTAGATCATAAATAATATTATCGAGTTTCGTCATTTTGTGGCTCTACATGATACACAGTAAACAATACATATTAGTTAAACTTACATATAGTTCAAAAATAATATTTTTTGTAAATAATTTACAAAGAACTTGCCTTTTTTGCTGTTCTTGATGTGTTATCAGTATTTTTGTTACTTGATATCTTTTCATTCATTTCTTTATCAATCTAAAACCTGTACCATATCATTCATTAATATATTTATAAATAAATTTTCAAATTTTCAGGTAAAAAAAAATTCTGAAGAAACCGGTGCGCCATTCATGGTTTACGCACCAATGTCGGTGCGTGGGGGCTTATAAACGCACCGCCCAAACAATATAATAGACCATACGGTGATCTATGTCAACGAGGAGCACCGGTTCGTTACATGTTAACCACCGCACTGATTAACATAGATAAAATAATAAAAATCGTCTAGTGTTAGTTTTTGTAGCATAAACGCTCCGCGCAAACAAGGGACCACCATATGGTGCTCTCTATCAACTAGGAAACCCGGTGCGGTGCGTTATATGTTACATTGTGCACTGATTAACACAATAATTTTTTTTTTTTGCGAAATAGCATGTTCACGGTGCACCATAATGAAATAGCTGACTGGTGCCCTATTTTACATATGGCACACTGATTAAAAAAAATTGTTTTTAAATTTTTTATTACATACTACTTTCATGGTGCACTGGGAATATATAGTGCATCGATGCGCTAGGTTACGCAAGGCGCCCTAATAAAAAAAAAAATCCTTTTTTTTTTTCAAAAATTCACGCAAGAGACGACATGGATTGAGATCTGACTATGCAAGTCGTCCCGTGGGTTGGATGTTAATCTTACCTTGATGATGAATCTTGGTAGCTGGTTTGAAACGTCGATGGAAGAAAAAAACCCACTCAATGCGATGGATCCGAAAGCAATTTCATTACAAAATACAAACCCTATAAATCTAAAATGAAAAGCCCTAATTCTGAAATCACAGAAACAGTGAGAAGAAAGGTCAGAAACAAAAAGAATGAAGTGTTTAGGATAAAAATGGATTTTTTTTCTTTTGTTTCTAAAAATGAAAAACAAATTGAAATTTTTTTCTTACTTCGTAAAAAAAATACAGAAAAAAGTAAAAAAATAACCAAATTTAATCACGAGATCATTTGAAATTCTATGCTACAAGGTTTGAATCACCAGAGGTTTGGAATTATGATTGTATGAATACTTCTGTTCGAACGTATTCGCTGCTCCACAGTGCTCTCGTGCTCTCTTGCTCCAGGTACGTCTCCTGCAAATCTCTTGCTGAATTTTTTTGCAGAAATAGTGAAATAATGAAAAGTTTTTAGTATTTAAAGAATTGTTTTATCAAATTAGATTTTCGAAAATATTTTTTTGTCCATTTTTCAATTTACCACTTTTTTTTTCACTTATACAAAATAGAGTTGCATTTTTTTATTTGCGGTTATTCGTCACCAGTGCATCACTTAATAGCACCGCACCAGTGCGTCCATTGGTAACACGACATGGGTGCGTAGTAACTAAAAGGCACCGGTGCGGTTATATGTACATTAGCACCAATTTTCGGTTAAGGCACCGAAATTACTTTTAGGTGTGTACACCAAAATTTAGTGAAATCCAACCATAGAAATTGAGAATTAAAATTTTGTTTATTCTTGACGGAAATATGCAATTAGAATTAGTATTTTGTTTATTCTCGAGAATTAGAATTGGATAAATTCTTGATGGAAATAACTATTCTTCCAATGCATTTTGTTTATTGTAGGAGGTCCCCACTGATTATGTGGGGAGAATCCAATGTGGGGCGTGTAAAGATGCAATACTACAGGGCCCAAGTGGGAAATTGTGGCATGTGAACCTGTGCTATGCTAAGACGTAGGAAGTTTTCATAAATGGTTGGGAAAGTTTTGTTTCTGAGCAGTTTATTGAAGTTGGAGATATTTTGGTTTTTAGACATGTTGGAAATGTACATTTTACTGTGAAAATATTTGGGCCATTTCTTTTCAAAACTACACCTTTCTTCTTTCAAAAAAATAAACTTGAACCTTTCCACAACCTGCAACAAGAAAAGGTGCCAATAGGAGCCTTTGACATGCATATCTAATTCTTCTGTTGAGGTCTCGAAGGAATAGATTATGGACAGTCTACTTCGCTGAGGAATCTGCCTGAATTTTCTTTGGTTCTACCGAAGGGTATAGTTACTAATAGATACATGATTGTAAGCTCCCTCCAACCCTCATTAAATTGTAGAATTGGATAAAACTCCATGGAAATGCCTATCATTTGCGTAAAATTCCTCAAAACACAAAATGGAGTGTTTTCTTGTTTGAAAGTTGTGTGTTATTATGGTGAAAGAAATTATTCTTTCTATTTTGTGCTAATATGGTGAAGAAATGGAATAGTGCTCAAGTATATAATAACAATCTTCAATCATATTCTCAAAATATATGGGTTCTTTGTTAAATGCATAGCTACAAGATTCGGTCATATTGCTGCTAGGAAAAATTCAACTGAAAAACCAACACGGCAGGGTCGGTATTGTCTACTGTCACATGAACCCATAAACTCCACAAAAATCTCAAAAAACCTTTTAATAAAACACAAAATAGTCCAAAAATGTTTTTTTTTTTTTGGTCTATTGCATTCTTGACACTCGAATTCTTCTAAAACATGTTCATGGAATTAGCATCCATAAGAGGCAACACAATGGCAATATACTTGAATTCTTCTAAAATCTGTTTAATGGAATTAGTACATGTGAAATGGTACATGTGTTATTAATTCATCAATATTTATACTTTTTAAAATGGGTTCTTATAAAGAAGAGGACTTAAATACCTTATACCTTATAAGACTCTTTTTTTCAAAACATTATAATATGTATTTTGAATTAATGTTAAAATCAATATTTCACTTGATAATTTGCAATTATATTGATCTCAATAAAAATGGCGTACTGTATAAAGTTCTTTTTTTTTGGTTTGTAAGATCATAATAAAATAATGATAATTCTAAAGTACATGAATTTATTTGCATTATTTTCTAAACTTTATTATGTTACAAAAATTCATATTATTCTAGATTTATTACTTTATAATTATTTACAATTTTACAAATTTACAAATTTAAAAATTTTAATAAAATCATTTCACATTAATACAATTAAAATTTTCTCATTAATACAATTAAAATTTTACAAATATTTTACATACAATTAGAATTAGAATTGGAATTAGAATTTTACAATTTCACATACTATTAGAATTAGAATTTTAGAATTTTACATATAATTACAATTACAATTTTAGAATTTTACATACAATTATAATTACAATTAAAATTTTACAATTACAATCATTTCACAGTAATACAATTAAATTTTTACAAATATTTTACATACAATTACAATTACAATTTTATAATTTTACATACAATTAGAATTACAATTACAATTTTACAATTTGTCATATATACAATTACAATTACAATCATTTCACAATAAATTAAATATTACAATTACAATTAAAATTTTACAAATATTTTACATACAATTACAGTTAAAATTACAATTACAAATACAAATACAATATTACAATTTTACATACAATTAAAATTAAAATTTCAATTACAATCACGACATAATATTTAATAAATATCATGGCCATTTAATATTAAATTAATTAATAAATTACATCACGATCATGATAACCATCGTACAAACATCATACTCGACTAAAAAAAACATTCAAATTCGCTAACATCACCGTGATCATGATCGTCTAACAAAACACAATTAGCATTGTATAACATCATCATAACAGAAACATCAAATATACATCTCATGTCAAATAACTCATGCTATCACATACACATCTATCTACAAGCTGCACATTAAATGAACATATCTAACATGACCTAACAATATACACATCATGATGATCACTAACATGTAAATTAAGTACAACTGCAACATGAAAATAAAATACATGGACCATATATATATATATAATGTCAAAAATATACAACTGTAATATAAATGTCATGGATCAGCTGGTGGTACATCATCGATAGCAATACTAGTCGAGGCCTGCTCAGTCAATGGTGCAGCCTCGACGGTCGATGGTCCAGTCTGCTCATGATCATGAGTACTGTTGGATGCTGCAGGCTACTGACAGGATGTGGCCAATGGTCCAGCCTGCTCTCCATGATGACTGCTACTAGATGCTAGTGGAGGCTGCTCATCTGGCGTGGTGCGAGGTGAACGATCATCAGATGATGAGTTGCTACTCGCGGACTGTCGATCACGTGTTGCGTCTTGACCACGCCTATAACATGCAACGGTCCTCCTCAGCCGCGTAACTAAGGTCGTAGCTCCTACGATATGCTGCGTCAAGATGTACATGTCACGCGACATGCCTCTCCACATATGTAACAGCCTACCATTGGCCTGTATGTCTCTCATATTAGTAGGCCTGATGCCCGCCTCTCCATCCTGTATCTTCTATCAAGCCAACCGCGCCTAGCAAAAGGTGGTACTGACGCACCAACAAGAGCAAGTCTCTTTGCACTGAACTCCTGATGATCCTCAGCTTCTAGTATACCCTGATCGTCACCAGGATTCACACCTGGATCATGTGGTGGTGCCGGCATGTCCTCGCCATCAAAATACCCAATGTCTGTAAAATATATACAAGTACACAACAATAATTAGACAATTTCATTACACAATTTAATAAAAACAAGTTAAAGAACATGTTAGAATACATTTAAATAAAACAGTAATATTACCTCTATCATCCGGAAGCTCATCATCTGTGAAGAGGATGTTGACACACCCTTGCCAATCCAAACCAGCATAAGAGCAGGGGACCATAATGAAGGTATGCTCATCAACACTGGCTAGCAACTCCAGTGCATCATGTGATATCCTCTTTGGAAACACAATCTTTCCCCTCTTGGGCATCATCTGCCCCCACATGTACATATGTGCCTCGAAAATCGACCTACGAGGCTGCCGAACAAAAGTAGGCGTTGTCTCTGGAAACCTTTCAAAAAATAAACAAAAAAGCTTTGAAGCAAAAGGGAATTTTACCCTCCCTTGTGCATGAGCACGACATCTATCTAAGGCTATATAGAACTGCCACAAAAAAATGGCAGACCACCTGACAAGTCGTGGCTCCTGTACTAAAGAATCAACGTAATATAGAAGCGAGAAACAAATGCGTTGCTTGTCACTGGTGTTGTGTGAAATGGTCGAAATCAGAAGTGAGAGGCACCTCACCTCCTGACTACCAAATGCACCAATACGTAACTAACCTCCAGAGACCTGAAAATCTGAAGGAGACATTATATCTGCGCTAATGTATCTCTGGGAGTCCACCAACTGACTCCCTACTACATAGCCGGCTGGAACCTCTAGGAACGAGGGAAAATCCACCCCTCTCCTCGATATCCCTATAATGAAATATAGGTCCTCCTCAGTGGGCATGTACCGCTGGTTAGGACCAATCCGAAAAGCCTGTTGGTGGGCATTCCACCTGCGAATAAGATGTCTCAAAAACACACCATGGCCCTTTAGGGAAGTAGCCTCTTCATAGAACTTGAGGAGGCCTACATGCCTTAGGAGCCCCTGGGTAGCTGTTGTAATAGGGCGAGGGTACACATTTCTCTCCCTCTCTTGTGCCTCCCATAGGCGAACCATGTCATACTTCTCCGCTTGATGTTGTTGTTGGTCCCCCTCTTCTCTCATTTCATATCTCTGAATGATTGACATATTAAATACAATTTTTTTATTAAATGAGACATGTATTTAAGAATATACATATATAATTTTTTTTGGAAAAAAAACAATCAGTGCGCCACAAAAAACAGGCATGCACCGGTTCTGGCGCGTCTTGTTTTTGTTGTGCACCAGAGGCGGTGCACCAGATAATATTCAACACACCGGAGGCGGTGCACTTGAAAATTTTCAGCGCATTGTTGACTATGTACGGTGTCAGGAGTGCGGTGCGGTGACTAAAATCTACGCCCCGAGGCATATAGTTCGGTCAGTGCATCGACCTCCTGACACCATTACTTAGTCAACGATGTGGTATTTTACCAGGCCACATTGTTGACCCTGTCGAAATGCGGAATGCGGTGCGTTGATAAAAATATCCGCCCCAGTGCAGATATTTAAGTCAATGCACCACATTTCCGTTATTCCACATGGTCAACAGTGCGGTCGGGTAATCTACCGCACCGCACTTTTAAAAAAAATTTGAAATGACACGGTGCGCCTTCGATAGTACCCAAAAACCGATGTGGATATTGTTAGCACCAGTTGCGGTGCAGACTATAAATTTACAGGCAGCACCGTGAACCAGTGCGATCCGAACGGCTCGAGTGCACCGCACGACAATTTTTTTTGTTTTTGTTTAAATGTTTAATTTTAAGGTAATTTGAAATTCTAATTTGCTAAAAGGCTTAATTATGGAAAAAAAAATAAAAATACTTGTACATTTGGGCGTCGAGGAGGCATATTGGCTGTAGAATTTTCAAAAGAAAATTTTCCCACCATTTTGCAAAATTCAAGCTGGAGGTTGGTGGGCAATGCACAACAACAATGCGTGCAATGGGTGCAATGGGAGCACTGATGTCAGGGCGGCTCAAACAAGGATAAATTGCACCGGTGCTTGAGAGATTTGGAGCACTGAGAAAAGTAAAAAATGTGGTTTTTTGGCCGTAATTTTTTATTTATTTATTTAACCCTGTTCCGGTGCACGGGGCTTTATAGGTGCACCAGGGTGGTTTCTGTTTTGGCGCGAGGTTTTATGACACATCGGTGCAGAATATTTGTAAAGCACCGATGCGCTACAGTAATAAGATGCACTGGGCGGGTTTGTATGAAGCACATGGTTTCCGGTGTGCCAATGTTTTGTGTGCACCGGTGCTTCCTCTTGTTGAACACACCAGTGCGGTTTAGGTTGATAAGTGCACCGAATGAAAAACATCCACAAAAACCTCCACCCGCCAACCTCCTCTAGTAACCTTCACTAGAAACGGATGTCTGGGGTATTTTTAGAAGGGGTTCGTCAAAAACATCCGCTAGAGGGTCTTTTCCTTGTAGTGATGGCACAGACAATATAGGATATGATATATTTTCCAACATCCTATCTGATATTTGGCTAACAAAAATACTTCTACAGTATGGCCACAATTTTCTCCTCACCAAATCATCCCGTGATTTGACTATAGTGCACCTCCTAAATCATCTTGGCACGCTTGCTTGAAGGAAAAAAATGTGGCCCATGTAGCATAATAATGTATTTTGGAGGTGGAAGTCTGGAACTTGCTTTCCATCCACTAGAATATGGTATGTAGTGGTGAACTCTGGATCATTTTTATATAGTTACGACCACCTAGAGGTCTCGTGGCCACAAGAGTTGAGAACAATGGTCAGTGCTGCAACTGGTGGTCGAAAAAGGCAATATGGAACATGATTGGTGTTTCCCTTCTTATACTTGATATTCAAATGGAAATTTTGCAGATACATGGACCACTTTTGATGATGATCATTATGCAACTTCCCTTGGGTCTATTTAAAATTCAAGGGACAAGGATATCTGTGGATGGTCGTTTCCTTCCCTAGAATGTAATGTTTCCATCGCTGGAAAGCTTGCACGATGGAGTACATCTCCTTATCGTAGGTGGGGTATTTTTGAATGTTGTCATAAAGTGTCTCACTATGATAAGCCACCATATTCCCTTGCTGGTGAGAACTTCATCATTAGCATAGTCATAGGCATTTGTCTCAATTTGAAATGGTTGTTGCAGGTCTTGAAATGTGAGTACTGGTGTATAGTAGAGGCGGTGCTTCAACTCAAGAAACACTTTCTTTTGGGAGTCAGACTAGATAAAATTTGTATTCGCTCCACCCTTGGTAACTTGACTCAAAGGCCAAGTGATATGAGATAATGCCAATGTGAACCTCCGATAAAAAATATCAAGGCCAAACAAGGTGCAAAGCTCTATTAGAGTGGTCGGGGCTGGCCAATCCTGAATGATTTGGATATTAGCTCGATCCACATGCACACCTTTATCATTAATGATGTAGCCGAGATATTGGACCTGGCCCATGCCAAATATGCAATTCTCCAAGTTGGCATATAGTTTTTGCTGCTATAGGGTTTGAAGGACACACCGAATGTGTTGAAATTTCTCTTCCCAACTCTTCTTGAAGATGAGGATTTCATCCAGATAAACAACCACAAATGATTTGATGAAGGGACACAAGATGTCATCCATTTGGCTCATAAAAGTAGAAGGGGTATTTGTCAACCCGAAGGGCATGACCAACCATTCAAAAATGCCTTCCTTGTATTTGAAGGTGGTCTTCCATACATCTATGGGATATATTGGGACCTAGTGATAGCCAGACTTTAGATCGATCTTGATGATATAATTTGACTCCTTGATCTGGTCCAGAAGGTCATCAGTCTGTGGCATTGGATATCTCTTCCTGACAATGATTTTTTTTAGTGACTGATAATCAATAGAGAGCCTCTAAGTCCCATCCTTATTCTGTACAAGTATAATTGGGCTTCCACATGGTGAGGAACTTGGTTGGATGTGCCATTTATGCAATAATTATTGGATTTGTCGCTTGATCTCTAATGCAGCCTAAACTGCGAAAACCCCAATCTAATTCTTGAAATGCATATATCCTTTCTCTAATATTACACACCCTTGTTGAGCTAACCAGTCTCATATCCTAGCTATGACCCAAAACATATAATCTTCTTTATGAAATATATCCAACCTTTTCAAAACATAATTTATAACCAAGGTATATCATGCCTTTTGATTAAATATTTCCCTTGATTGGAAAATTTGGTTAAAATTCATGATTTCTGTTAAAGCCTGATTTGAACCTCAGGCTGAAAAAGGAAAATAAGGGTAACCTTTAAACCATGCTCAGCCTTGTAGCTAGCCCTACAAGGTCAGGAGAGGGCTCTCTCCATGAAAGGATATTCAACAAATTACAATTATGAACTGATTTTAGGCTAGGTATAATAATGGGAAATGTTTTAATGAATGAAATTTTCAGGGATGTATGGAACAAATGGGACAGTTTGAAATTGGGGAATTAAATCAGGAATACAGGTTAGTTCACGGGGCAAGGTAGGCAGGAAATTTTAGCAATTAATTCTAAATAATGATGGGATGGTAAGACTGGTGAAGAGCTGAAAAGGGCATAGGAGATGGATCCTTTTCAAACAGAAGAAAACACAGAATATTGAATTATTTCCCAAGGCAGAGCATTAAAAATGGATTCTACCTATCTATCTTGAAAGCATTCAGCCAGAGATGTTTATGAATGAATGATGAACATTAAAAATTTACATATGAAACAAAGGAAAGAACAAATGCTAAAACTCATACCACATGGACCCCACAAATCAGACCTGCATTTCTAATTAATTCCCTATCAAACTGTTACAATGGAGCGCAGAGCATCCTCCTTGATTTCCACACTATTCCCTTACTTTTTGACTTACAGACCCCTTACAAAAGACTGAAAAATTACATTAAATAGACAGGAAATGTGGTAAATAGATCCCCAAAAAAAGGGAGTTGTTTTACCAACTCAAAACTGAAATCTAAAGATAGGAAAGAGAACCAACAATCTGATCCTGAAAGGGAGGAACAACAATATGTTTTGGGCCATCTGAAGATTTCGCTGTTATACTAGATGAAAGAAAAATAGGCAATCTGAAAAACAGATCCCTATTTTACTGCTGCTGTAGAAGTCTCTGTCTCATATTTAGCTCTTGGCCCTTTGACTGTTTCTTTCTATTATTACTCTCTTGAAGAAAAATCCCCTTTTGAAGAAAATGCCTTTGAAATGAATTAAAATGAAATTATGCCTTTTAGTGAAGGGAAAAACCCATTTCAAATGAGAACGAGCGAAGGGAAAGGAGGTGGGCCCGAATCGCAATCGCAATCGAAAGATTGGAGGAGGTGTGACACACAATGGAAAACTTGCGATTTGAAAATATACGATGCGATAGTGTAATCGCAATTGGGGTTGGGGCGGAAAAGGGAGTAGATGTATTTAGAATGAGGAAAAACTCTGATGTGATTAGAATAATGTAATAAGGGTAAAAGAGTAGGCCAAAGGGATAATGGGGTAGAAAACAAATAATGTTAAATGTTTCAGCGCTTTGCAAAGGAGAAAATGATTTTACATTGAAAAGTGCGGAAGGCTTTTAAGGTGGGACCGGGGTGTAAATCGCAATCGCAATCGGGGCTTGGGGCGAGTGTATTACACAATAGAAATTTACCAATGCGATTGGGAACAAGTGATGAGGGGGAAGTCCTTCGTAAAATGAAATTTGATTTTTACAAAGGGAAAAGGCCCTTTTATTATGAATGGGCGGAAGATTACGTAGTGGGACCCAAGGTCAATCGCGATCGGAATCGGAGTTTGGGAGCGGAGGCCAAGTATTATGTGAAAACGACGATTGTGATGGAGCGACGAGTTGTGGGTCGTCCGATCGGATGGGCAGATCGATGGCGAAGGAGTAATCGGGCAGAGTTAATCGGAGGGGATCATTTGAAAGTGCTGATTGTGACGAAGCGATTGCATACGAGCCGTCAGATCGTTGATCGGATCAACGGTCAGGATGACATTAGGCGGGGCTCAATCGGAGGTATGGAAATCGGGAAGGGCAAATAGGAGGAAGGGATTTACAATACAAAACTTTAAATTTTTATCATAAAGTTTTAAGGATAAGCGAGGAAAAGGGTTTATTTAATCGGATAAGGGGATTAGCCAATCGCATTGAATTTTTTATTATTATTATTACAAGGGCCAATCAGAATGCAAAACAAGCATGGTGCGATTGCGATCAGAGGAGGGGTATTTATAATAAAAACTTTAAAAACTTTATTATAAAGTTTAAAAGGCATGAGGGGAAGTGGTTTATTAAATCGGATCGGGGTTTAAGGGTTTAAAAGACTTTAACAATGCGATTTGTGTAATCAGATGGGGAAAAAGGGGGGTTTTATAAATAAAACATTAAACTTTAATAAAATAAATTTTAAGGGAAAGGTGGGAAAGGGGTTTGGTTTAGGGTATAGGGGAGCTTTATTTCACTTAGGCATAAATTTCAATCCAGGAGTCAGTTTTGAGAGTATAATATATCGTCGGAAAGCTATTTTCGGGCTCTTTCTGATGAACATACTTAGAGAATGATTTGACACTAAAAATTCTGTGGAAAATTTCTCTGAAGGGCAGGGTGGTGACTTTGTGGAGATAGCAGCCTCTAAAGTGTGACTTATTACATATAAAATTACATAAGAAATGATAATAAAAGAAAAGTATCATGTTTTCACCTCAAAACATGGTTTTGAGGAGAAAATGACATCAAGCTGAATAAAAAATTTCTTTGATCTCCCCAGGTGCTGTGACTTTGAGTTTATTGACTTCCTCATGACCTTGCTGATATTTATTGACACTTGACTCATTAATTTGACCATGGTGAGACCTTAGAACCTAATGAGACCAACCTTATGACCTACTAACATGACTCATAAAGTGAAAGTGACTCATGACTAAAGACCATAGAGAAGAGAATAAGCAAGTTTCGCATGAGGGAAAACTGATGAAAGACCACTACCATCAATGAATCCATGACCTAATGGAATGGTGAAAATTTATGGTATGCAAATGCAAAGAGAAATTTTGATCACTGATGGTAGTATGACTAGACTGATACTAACATTGGCTCCAATGGGGATGGTAGCTCCTTGGAGGTGCCAAGAACACCGTAGACCGAGTAGCCTTATCCATTGGGCATGGAGTCAAAAAATACTGAAAACTGACACAATGAAAACTCACTCTGACTCAAGACTAAGACTGAAAACTAAAACAAAACCAAACTTTACACATATCATTTGATTTTTATAGCCTTCACCTCGGGCCCCAAACTTCAATGACTGTGTACTTGAAATCTGACCAAAATTAACATGGTATATACAATGGTGACGACATAGTTTCCGATCCATTATCTTCAACAATGGTAGTGCTTCAAAAGCCTACCATTCACTGCTCCTCCAGGGAAATCTTGGCCATCCATCTTTGAAAGAAAGAAAGCATTCTGTCCCATGTATGCTGAAATCTTGTATGGTCCTTTCCACAGGTTGTTAAACTTACCATGCTTCCCTTTGTCTTCATTTCTTGCATCCCATCTCAACACCACATCATCTAACTGAAAATTCTCTGCTTTGGTCTTATGATCATAGATCTTCTTTATCTTCTCCTGCAACTAAATAACGTTTTGTGACACTTCCTCTCTTGTTTGCTGAAGGTGGATCATCTGATTGATTCTTCGCTGATTGTCATCGTTTTCACTACCAACTTCTTGCAATAATCTCATGACTGGAACTATAAGTGATGTAGGAAAGACAACATTAGTACCATAAACCAATTCAAAAGGTGACATACCTATGGATTTATTGCTGCTAACTTTGTCTGCCCACAATGCATTGATGAGCTTTTGATGCCAATTTATTTTGTTTGCCTCCAACATTTTCTTGATTATATTTATCAAAGACTTATTCGATGATTCTGCCAGGCCATTGCCTTGTGGGTAGTACGCTGTTGAATGGCCCAACACAATATTATATTTGTTGCATAAATCCACCATCTTCTTAGATTTGAACACTGCTGCGTTAGCTGTTATAATTTTATGAGGGAAACCAAAACGAGATAGAATATTTGACTCTAAAAATTGAATAATTACCGTATCTGTAGCCTGCCTTGCTGGAACGGCCTCGATCCATTTGGTGAAGTAATCTGTACCTGTCAATATCCATCGATGCTGTGCTGATGATGCGGGATGGATTTCTCCAATGAAATCGAGTCCCCACTGTTGAAAGGGAGTGTTTACTGCAACTGGTTTCAGAGGAAGAGGAAGCAATTTCTTCTTTCCTTGGAAAATTTGACATTCATGACAACTCATCACTATTTTATACAAATCTAAAAATAAAGTGGGCCAATAATATCCTGCTCTCAGTACCTTGTTAGCTGTAGTTTTCCAAAACAAATGACCACCACAATCACCTTTGTGAAAGTCATGCATTATCTTCTGAGCCTCTTCTTCAACCAAACAATTGAGTAGAATACCTCCTGGATCTTTCCAATAAAGAGCACTATTTAAAATATAGTATTTAGAAGACTTAAGTTTCAGTGATATACCTTTGCTTTTAGACATTCCTGGAGGTGGTGAAAGATGCTGAAGAACATAAAAAATATCTGAATACCATGGGGATTGTAGAAAAATGTCTGAAATCAGAACAAGAAAACCTTCATCCTCATCTTCTGACATTTCTATTATGAGATTTATATCTAGGGCATGTAGGTTTGATTGGGCCATCAACTTTTCCAAGCCTTGTCCTTTGATCAACTTTGTGGGTTTGATCTCCAAATCATACTCTAACATAGCTGCTATCCATTTACCTCTTCGACCTTCGGGATCAATTTGCATCAACACATCCTTTACTATTGCATTAGGAACATATGCTATAGTATGTGAATGCATAATATAGACCCTAAAATCCTTCAATGCCTTCATAAGAGCCAATTCTTGTTTTCCAATAATATTATACCTCAAAGCAGCATCTCTAATAGTCCTACTGGAAAAGGCAATTGGCTTTTCAATCTGATCTCTCTTTTGCATCAAAACAGCAACCATAGTATGCTCCCATGCAAATGAAAATATGATGAAATCTTGAGTGTAGTCAGGACTGATCAAGACTGGGGCATTGGATAGAGAAAAATTTACCAGATTAAATGACTTGATAGCTTCTTCACTCCATTTGAAAGTGCTATCCTTCTTCAAAATATTAGTCATTTCTCTTAAATGTTCAACCAAATTAGGTATAATTCTGCACAAAAAGTTCATCTTACCATTGAATGCTTGAATCTCCTTTTTGTTTCGTGGAAGATCTATGTGCTGAATTGCCTCTACTCTAGATGGATCAATGCAGATACCGTCTTTAGAGATGAAATTCCCTTGTAGCTTGCCTTCATCCATGGCAAAGAGACTCTTCTTTGGATTGAGATAAATCCCAAACTTTCTGCATCGCTAAAACACAACCCTCAAATGGTGCAAATGCTCATCATTAGAACCAAAAAACACTGTCAGATCATCCAAATAAACAACAAGAAAAACATCCTTTTCATTGGCGAAAGCAATGTCCATTGCTTGCTGGAAAGTGGCTCCATTTTTCTTCAGTCCAAATGGCATTTTGGCATACTAGAAGGTTCCCTAGGGTGTTGTGAAGGCAGTTTTGTCTTGGTCTTTCTCATGCACCAAGATTTGATTATAGTCTGAGTAGCCATCGAGTAGTGACATTCTAGATGCTCCAACTACTCTCTGCATAATATGGTCCATCTTCGAAAGTGGATAATTATCCTTTAAGGATGCTTTATTCAGATTCCAAAAATCTATGCACAATCTTATCTCTCCTGTCTTCTTACGTACTAGGACCAAATTTGAAATCCATTCATAAAATCTAATTGGGACAATGATACCAGCTTTATACAATCTGTTTACCTCTTTTTCAATGGATGGCAGTAGCTTTGGGTTGATTCTTCTCAGCTTCTCTCTAAATGGCTCCTGATTCGGCTTGATGGGAATAGTATGCTAAATTATGTTTTTGTCATACACCTTCAAATCTGAATAATCCCATGCAAATACATCAGAAAATTCAGAAGGCAGTTTAACAAAATGTTCCTTTACCTCAGGGGATAATGCTTTTGATAACTTCACAAGCTTGGGCTTGTAAGCTATCCCAAGATTCACATCTTCAACTCCTTTCTCAGTAGGCACCAGGCTTGGTTTCTTTGCAACATCATCCTGATCAAAAAGCTCCTCTAAAGGTATGAGACCTCTAAGAATTACATTGTCTTTAAGCTGCAATATGTCCATCTGATTTACTTCGATTTCTTGATCATCAACCTCATATTCACCTTCTATGGGAGTATCCTTGAATTTTCCTTCACTCTGCAAAAAAGCATTGATCTCATTGTCATCCCAAAACACTTGCCAATACCTTAAATTGTCAAGAACAGCAGGCCTATGTTTGACATAAATCTCAAACTTGTTGCTGGAATTCATTGGAATTTTCAAGTTACTTGCAGTAGTGGCAAGAGAATCAACAATAATATTCTGCATTCTGGGTACTGCAGTCAAAGTGTACTAAAAAAATGTCCTCAAGATGTCCAGGACTGCATTTCTGTATGCCCTCAAATGCAGATTCTTAGCTCGATACTCTCCTTTCACCTGTTTGATTATCAACTCTGAGTCTCCATAGACAGAAATCCTCTTTGCATTCAGCTTCTTCAAAATCTTCAGAGCTGCAATAAAATCTTCATACTCCGCTTCATTGTTAGATAAATCAAACGCCAACTTGTAAGCACATACTCTAACATTACTAGGAACTTTTTCAGGCTGGAAAACAGGGCTCCAAATCCATATTCCTATACCAGCTCCGTCCTTACCAACAGCTCCATCAAAATCCATGCTCCAAAGGCCTTCTTCTTCTTCTTCTTGTAGATGCTAAAATTTTGCTTCTTTCTCTACTTTATCTTGACTAGTTTCTGCATCTTTCTGCTGTTCACTGTCTTCTTGCTACTGGCATGCAGGAGGCTCAGAAGTACTTGTTGCTTTATCTTTTTCCTGTTTGAGGACTTCCCTAAAATTCTCTGAAATTTCAGGCATGTCATCTACTTGTACCAACTGAACATTCACATCATTCAAACCACCATCTGAATATAATACAAATGATTCTAAATCTGTGTGGACTGCATTAATGGGATGATTAATTGGCTTCTCTTTGCTAGTGATCATATATTTCATTTTATTCTCCCTATATAGCTTTCTCAACTGGCGAAAAATGGGAATGGTGGCATAAGAGAAGTCAAGATGCATGGTTCCTTTAAGTTTTGCACCCCAAGACCTGGATAGAAGCATTCCAAACCGTGGTGGAACATCGGCAACAACTACATCCATCAAAACGTTCTTGGCCGGGATTTGATCTAGAGATACTACCAAATCCTTGATAAGACCAATACAATGGAACCTACCAGAGTCAAAGGAATATAAATCATGGTATTTTTAGGTAATATCAAGTCCTAACTTCTCCATGATGGCTTTGGGAATCAAATTATGTGAGGCTTCGGAGTCCAACATAGCATTATGCAAGATGAACTCATGTAATCTAAGACTCAGGTAGAAGGAAGGGACCTCACTTTCTTCAGATTGATCTTCTGTGGCTGGACCAAAGATGAGTTTAGGGTAATCATCTTCAACATTTATCATATTTGAAACAGAGTCTATTTGAAAAATTCGAGACACCTGATGTTTATAAGTACTACTTTTCACCAACTCAGTCAAGGGCATGGACACCTTCAGCTTAGAAATTTCATTTTCAAAATTAAAAGAAGGAACTTTTTCTACCTCTTTGATGGGAGGATCTTTCTTCTCTACTTGATCCTTTGTTGCGCTGTGCTGGTTCCTTTAATTTGCAGTGTTAATCGCTGAAGATGTCTTGCTGGAGGAAGGATCGGCAGCTCTTTCCCTTTCTTCTGAGTATTTGAAGAATCATTTTTCGATTGGAGCTCTTTTCTTTTTTGAATGGGACTGATCAACACGTCTCTGTTCCTCAAAGAGTACTGCTTCTGTTGTGTTGATAAAGCATTCATCTATCCTCTTTAATAATCATTGGAATCTTCTCCTAACACTGTATCATTAGCCAATATAAAATCTTTGTCCCTTTGAATGTCTGCCATCGCTGTGTATTCTTCATCTTCTGTGAGAAAAATTGGCGCACCATCGGTAGTGAAGAAATGGTTGGCTTCAATCACAGGATCATCATCATCGTCTGTCTCCATTCCCTGAACATAATTCTGTTGTAATGGAGTTCTGATTTGTTGCTGTGGTGGTGCTTGGTTCTACGCTCTCTGTTCTCTTTGTTTAATTCTAAATTGTGGCTGCTACCCTCTGAAATTTAGATTCCTGATTTGTGCTTCAGGTCTGTCTGAAATTGTCAGCTGATCAACCATCTTCTCCACTGTCTGGATCAAATTTTCCATCTTACTGTCTGAAGGAGAGGCTTCTTATTTCACCGTGACTCTCCTTTCAGCTCTAGTCCGTGCTCTTTTGGCCAGCAGGTTGGCTTCTATGATTACATCTATCTTCTGCATGTCTTCAAGTGTGGTGGTATCTCTTTCTCGCAGCTGATATGCCATATCAGCATCGAAACCATCTGGAAACATGAGCAAGGCTAATCCCACAAGAGGTTTAAGGTTAGCCGGAATAACATTATATACATCATTGAATCTTATACAATAATCTTGTACAGTTTCACCCACATTCCTTTTAATATTTTCATATTCAGACAAAATTTGAAGGGGGTTCTTCTTTACCTCCCATCGGTCTAAAAACTACATATGTAACTCCTGCAAAGTGCGGATAGATCCTGCTGGTAAAGCTCTGAACCACTTTCTGAATTCACCTCCAAATATTTGGAAAAACAACCTTGTAGTTACATTCTCTGCCTCTACCTCATGTAGATAAAAAAAGTCATTCATCTTATCAACATGCTGCTGGGCTGTGATGCTTTGAGTGGCATCAAAGATAGGAATTTTACTTTGATAATCAACAGGCATATCATTCAAAACCTGAGGTAAAACCAGGGGTGCATAGCGGGCAGCCATGACTCGAGGTGGATTTACAACAGTGTTTGTGCTACTAGGATTTAAGGGAGGTGTTGATGGAGGAGATGAAAGCTGAGAATTGACTGATGGGAATGCTGATGAATTAAGATGAGGAAATGCTGTTCTTGATGACTCTGAAGGCTCAGGGATATTGGTTACAGTGATAGATGACTAAGGGGAATTCAGAATATAATTGTCAATTGAAGTATTTTCCCTTTGAACCTTTATATCTACAAGAAATTCTGGATCTAAAAATGTGTCATCAAGTGCAGTTTCAGACTTACTTCTGAACAAAGAAAGCTCAAAACACTCATCAAAAGAGAGGTCTTCTACAAACAACCACTCACTGGGCCAGGTATAGGATATGAATATAGGTTTAGGACTTAGTGATCCCTCTTGTCTTCTGACTATTCTTGGAATGAGATTAGGATTTTAAAACACAGGGGAAGGATTTGGATCAGGATTGGCCCTTGTGTATCTTCTTGAAGCCAGTGTAGTTAAATTTCTACTTTACAATATTTATTTCAGCCTAGAAAACTCTGAACCTCATCATCTAGAGTCCAAGAAAATACTACTGGGTGATCAGTATTTTATGCTCTGATACCACAAATATATTATGACTGTGGATCTTTGAAATAAGTGCTTGTAATTATATTCCCCTCCAGAGCGCTTTAACAATGTTATCCTTGCAATACTATTCAAAGCTCTCAAACAAATCTTTAAAGTTTAAGGTGATATAGGGGAACACATTAAAAACACTTAAGCGACCTTACCACTCCAGTCAAAATGTTGTAGCAATGGTCCGCTTCTTTTAAAGATCACCAACTTCGAACTTATATCATAAACCCATTTATTCTACCAACGCGACATACATTTCATTCAACGGGCCCCACGCATCCATTATTCGCTTTTATGAATTAAATAAACATTTAATAATGCAAAACTGCCGGACAATACCTCGATTTATTGCTCGTTCTCTTCACTGTGCGATTGCCGTCAGATCTGTCATTCTTCAGATCGAACGATCCTCGTCAATATCACATTTTTTCAAAGGCCGAGGGTTAACACATGAAAGTTGTGCGATATGGGTGGTATTTGGGAGATGACGTGTCCAAATATTGTTGGATCGCGTTTTTTTGGCGTGGTTTCGCTCTGGACCAAAAGCGGCGCGACAAAGGTGGTATTGTTTCCCGAAACCCACTTCTGGTAAATGAACAACGCTTAACTCAGATTTTCACTGTAGTTTAACACGTAACTCCTCGCGTTAACTCAATGGTTGGGTCCCACTAATATTACTCCGCCGGCAACAGAACAAAGCTTTTTACTCCAACAACAGAGATTCTAAAGAATCGTCGTGTTCTATACAACCTGGGTTTAACTTTTAGACAGAGGTTTCAATACTCTTCATTTACACAGGGCCTAACTATGATTTTTCTCCTCTACAGAGCCTCTGTTCGACCTTCTTCAAAACAGAATAAACACATTCAATTTGAGTGCCGAGAATATGAGCTCGAAGACAGTCATATCGGTCCCTAGTATGGTCGCCATAAATGTTAACGCCTGATTTGAACCTCAGGCTGAAAAAGGCAAATCGGGGTAACCTTTAAACCACGCTCAGCCTTGTAGCTAGCCCTACAAGGTTAGGAGAGGGCTCTCTCCGTGAAAGGATATTCAACAAAGTACAATTATGAACTGATTTTAGGCTAGGTATAATAATGGGAAATGTTTTAATGAATGGATTTTTTAAGGATGTATGGAACAAATGGGACAATTTGAAACTGGGGAATTAAATCAGGAATATAGGTTAGTTCATGGGGAAAGGTAGGCAGGAAATTTTAGCAATTAAGTTTAAATCATGATGGGATGGTTAGACTGGTGAGGAGTTGAAAAGGGCATAGGAGATAGATCCTTTTCAAACAGAAGAAAACACAGAATATTGAATGATTTCCCAAGGCAGAGCATTAAAATTGGATTCTACCTATCTATCTTGAAAGCATTCAACCAGAGATGTTTATGAATGAATGATGAACATAACAAATTTACATATGAAACAAAGGAAAGAACAAATGCTAAAACTCATACCACATGGATCCCACAAATCAGAGCTGCATTTCTAATTAATTCCCTGTCAAACTGTTACAATGGAGCGCAGAGCGTCCTCCTTGATTTCCACACTATTCCCTTACTTTCTAACTTACAGACCCCTTACAAAAGACTGAAAAATTACATTAAATAGACCAGAAATGTGGTAAATAGATCCCCAGAAAAAGGGAGTTGTTTTACCAACTCAGAACTGAAATCCGAAGATAGGAAAGAGAACCAACATTCTGCTCCTGAAAGGGAGGAACAACAATACGTTTTGGGTCATCTGAAGATTTCGCTGTTACACTGGATGAAAGAAAAGTATCCAATCTGAAAAATAGATCCCTATTTTACTGTTGCTGTAGAAGTCTCTGTCTCATATTTAGCTCTTGGCCCTTTGATTGTTCCTTTCTATTATTACTCTCTTGAAGAAAAATCCCCTTTTGAAGAAAATGCCTTTGAAATAAATTAAAATGAAATTATGCCTTTTAGTGAAGGGAAAAACCCATTTCAAATGAGAATGAGCGAAGGGAAAAGAGGTGTGCCCGAATCGAAATCGTAATCGGAAGATCGGAGGAGGTGTGACACACAATGGAAAACTTGCGATTTGAAAATATATGATGCGATAGTGTAATTGCAATCGGGGTCGGGGTGGAAAAGGGAGTAGATGTATTTAGAATGAGGCAAAACTCCGATGCAATTAGAATAATGTAATAAGGGTAAAAGAGTAGGCCAAAGGGATAATGGGGTAGAAAACAAATAATGTTAAATGTTTTGGCGCTTTGCAAAGGAGAAAATGATTTTACGTTGAAAAGTGCAGAAGGATTTTAAGGTGGGACCGGGGTGTAAATCGCAATCGCAATCGGGGCTTGGGGCAGGTTTATTACACAATAGAAATTTACCAATGCGATTGGGAACAAGCGATGAGGGGGAAGTCCTTCGTAAAATGAAATTTGATTTTTACAAAGGGCAAAGGCCCTTTTATTATGAATGGGCGGAAGATTACGTAGTGGGACCCAAGGTTAATCATGATCGGAATCGGAGTTTGGGAGCGGAGGCCAAGTATTATGTGAAAACGCCGATTGCGATGGAGCGACGGGCTGTGGGCCGTCCGATCGGATGGGAAGATCAACGACGGAGGAGTAATCAGGCGGAGTCAATCGGAGGGGATCATTTGAAAGCGCCGATTGCGACGAAGCGATTGCATATCGGCCGTCGGATCATTGATCGGATCAACGGTCGGGATGACATCGGGTGGGGCTCAATCAGAGGTATGGCAATTGGGAAGGGCGAATCAGAGGAAGGGATTTACAATACAAAACTTTAAAGTTTTATCATAAATTTTTAAGGATAAGCGAGGAAAAAGGTTTATTTAATCGGATAAGGGGATTATCCAATTGCATCGGAGTTTTTTTTTTTTTTTTACAAGGGCCAATCAGAATGCACAACAAAATAATAGTTAAATTCTGGGATCTGGGTGACTTATAATGTTTAAACTTTATCAAGTTTAAAGTGCATGAAGGAAGTGGTTTGACTAATCAGGCTCTGGGTTTAAAGGGAGAAAAAGGCGAGAGACTTAAGAGATGTCATGTCTAATCCCAGGTACAAGGAAAAAAGGGTTTACTCAAAGAGAAACATGTTAAACTTTAATAAAATAAAGGCAGCCTTTTTTTGATCAGACAGGAAGAAAAGGCAGGAAAAGGGATTAGTTTAAAGCTGACACCTTCACTTAGGCAAATTTTCAATCGGAGTGGGTTCAGGGTTATGTGTCACTAACAAATCGGAAAGCTCTTTCGAGCTCTTTACGATGAACATACTTAAGCATGATTTGACACTGAAAATATTGTGGACCTCTCTGAAGGGCGAGGTGGTGACTTTGTGGATATATGATTCCACGAATGACTTATTACATACTCAAATTACATAATAAATGATAATAAAAGACAAGTATCATGTTTTCACCTCAAAACATGGTTTTGAGGCGAAAATGACATCAAGCTGAATAAAACATTTCTTTGATCTCCCCAGGTGCTGTGACTTTGAGTTTATTGACTTCCTCATGACCTTGCTAATATTTATTGACGCTTGACTCATTAATTTGACCATGGTGAGACCTTAGAACCTAATGAGACCAACCTTATGACCTACTAACATGACTCACAAAGTGAAAGTGACTCATGACTAAAGACCATAGAGAGGAGAATCAGCAAGTTTGGCGTGAGGGAAAAATGATGAAAGACCACTACCATCAATGAATCCATGACCTAATGGAATGGTGAAAATTTATGGTATGCAAATGCAAAGAGCAATTTTGATCACTGATGGCAGTATGACTAGACTGACACTAACAATTTCAACAATAAAATATGTTTGGGCCCCACACTTATTACCTTTTTCTGATAATGTATATGCAATCATTGATCCGACGACTATCGCAACCCTCCAATCTGACCACGCGTAATCCAACAGATTTCGCATCCTAATAAGCATGGTGGTTAAAGTTTTTAGAATGTGCAATATGGGTGGTTTCTAGCTATGACATGTCACCAGCTGACTACTATTGCACGTCCTCAACTGATACAACTTAATATTTTCATTCCACGTGAAAACCACTTTCCATTTAAATAAAATCACTTCACAGTTCCATTCCTACCTCCGACTCAAAGTTCCATGGATTATGCAGGGTTTCACAACTTATAATTCTGTCACTCTTTACTCGATTTCATTCCACTGTATCGACCAACTCATGGTCCCAAATAGACACAAAGTTCCCAAAACATAGCTAGCACATAGAAAATAATGAATGTGTAGTTCTTTTAGATTTAATCGAACTCACGCCATAATTTGAATTAACGATTCCTTTTAAACTTATGAACAAAGAATATAGTCCAAATATAACTCAGAAATAGAGAATGTCACTAGAATATATAGATTTCAGATAATCAAAAGGGTTTCAGGCAATTCAACACCAAAATCGTGCCAAGCAGAGATTCCAACTCTGTTTCTTCTAATTATCAACCATCATTAACTCATCCATATTCATTTGATCAGGGTTTATTTACACATACATCCGAATTGATTTATGACACATCATTCAATACATAGAAGGAAAAAAACCAGTCACAATGAATTCAATTCTTCTTCAATAAACGAATTTGTACTGATACAAACAAAAACTTGCTTACAGTTAGGAATTTGCCCGATGTAATCTTTACATGGCCCTATCCTTTTCTATCTCTCTATATCTATCTATCTCATCCTTCCTCTCTCTATATTGATCTCTCTGAGATTGTATAATTATATACAAATGGATTCTACAACCGATTTTGGTTTAGATCCATAACTTGCTAACAATGTTACTGATGAAATAGGTAACCTGACCTCAAAACGGGAACTCTAGCCCAAAAAGACTCAAAAAACATGAAAAAACACCCCAAAAACAAAAAAAGTGTATTCCAGAACGCACTTGGTTTTTCTTGAAGGTCAAATTTCAACATTTTATAAAATTATGTTAAAAACAAAATTGTTTCTTGAAAAAAGGATTGAAAAAACACCCTCAAAACAAAACCAGTTGATGTTGAAATAACAAAAAAAAAAATTGTGTCATATTTTTGACATTTTTAAAAATAGAAATAACATTTTTTAATTTTTAAAATTCAAACATTGAAATAAACCTAAAATTTAAGAAAAAAATAAATTTAAAAAATAAAAACATTTTAAAGCTTAAAATTTAAAAATATATAGGAATAAAAAAATAAAAATAAAAACAAAATAAAAATTTAAATTCAAGCATTGAAAAAAACCTAAAATTTAGGAAAAAAAATAAAAAAATAAATAAAAAGGATTAAAATTCCAAAATATATAGAAATAATATTAAAATAATATATATATATATATATATATATATATATATATATATATATATATATATATATATATATATATATATATTAAAAAAAAAGGAAAAAAGAAGAAGAAGAAGAAGTTAAAAAAAGAAAGAAATTATAAAAAATAAAATATAGAAATTAAATTTAAAAAAGAAAAAGAAAATGTTTATTAAATTAAAAAAAACATTATTTAAATTAAAAATAAAAAAATGAAAAATTAATTAAAAATAAAAAATGAAAAATAAAATACAATAAAAATATTAAATTTAAAAATATATATATTAAAAAAACAAATATATTTTAAAAAATAAATTTAATTTAAATTATAAAAAATAATATATATATATATATATATATATATATATATATATATATATATGAACTTAAATTAAAAATATATATATTAGATTTTATTAAATTAAAAAAAAAATGTTAATATTAAAATAAAAAATTAAATTTAAAAAAGAAAAATATTAAATTTTAATAAATAAATGAATAAACAACTAAATTTTGAAATAAAAAAAAAATTTTAAATAGAAAGAAAAAAAAAAAAAATTTGTTAAAATAAAAAGTTAAAAGAATTTAAAACTCAATTAAAAATGAAAAATTTTAAAAAAAAAATTTAAAAAAAAAAAAAAAAAAAATAAATTAAAAAACAAATTAATTTGAAAATATTGAGTTTAATTTAAAAAAAAAATTAAAAAAAAAATTTAAAAAAAAAAAAAAAAAAAATAAATAAATAAATAAAAAATATCTAATTTTAAATACACAATTTTAATTGAAATAAAAAAATATAATAATTTTAAGTAATTAAAAAAATAATAATAAAAAATAAAAAATTTGAAAAAAATATTAAATTCAAATAAATTAAAAAAAAAATACAAAATTTATTAAATTTTAAAAAATTAAATGAAAAAACTAAACATAAAATTTAATAATAAAAAAAATATGAAAAAAAAAAAAATCAATTAAATTAAAAAAAAATACAAAATTTAATAAAAATTATTAACAAAATTTAGAAAAAATAAAAATAAAAATTAAAAAAAAATGAATAAAATTTAAAAAAAATAAATAAATAAAAAACAAAAAAAATTAAAACAAATTAAATTTCAAAAAAAAAAAAAAAAAAATGAATTAAAAAAATATATATATATATATAAATTTACATTTTGATCGTGGTGGCGCCGCCAATCGGCCTCCTGCCCAGATGGTGGTGGAGGCGGGTCGCTGGGCGAGCGGGGAGGCTGCATGCAGCCCCCCGCCCGCCCAGCGGCCGGCCTCCCCCGCAACCTGGGCAAGAGGCCGATTCCGGGAATCGCCCCCCCGCGGCGCAAAGCTGATTCCGAGAATCGCCCTCCCGCGGCGAGAGGCCGATTGCGTGAGGCCGATTCCAGGAATCGCCCTCCCGCGGTGCAAGGCCGATTCCAGGAATCGCCCTCCCGTGGCGGGAGGGCGATTCGGGGCGTCGCCGCGCCTCGGGCGATTCCGAATCGACCTGGTTACGGTGGCGGCGGTGACACTCTAGCGAGGATTGACCTCATGGCCGGAGGCGAGGCCCAAGGCGCACAGCGAGCGGGGGTTGTGCGACCTCCCCACGCAGCCGGCCGGCTTCCACCGCCACACAGGCGGCGGGTGGTGGCACCACCACGATAAAAAAATTCCTTTTTTTATTTTTAATTTTTTTTTAATTTTTAATTTTTAAAATTTTTAATACATTTTTTTAATTTGATTTTTTTTTTAAAATTCAATTTTTTTTTTTTTTTTATTTATTTATTTATTTTTTATTCAATTTTTTTTTTTTTTTTTTTTAAATTTAATTTGTTTTAATTAATTTATTTATTTTAAATTTAATATTTTAGATTAATTATTTTTTAAAATTTAAAATTTATTTATTAAATTTATTAAATTTTGATTTAATTTTTTTTTTTTTTTTAAAATCTTTTAGTTTATTTAGTTTTTCATTTTTAAATTTTATAAATTGTTTCATTAAAAAAAAAAAAAGAGAGTAAATTTATGGATATTTGTTTTTTAATTATTTGCATGTGGTTTTTTTAATTTTTTTTGTTTTTTAATGATAGTTTTTTTTACTTTAATTCTTTTATTTTAATTTTCTTTTTCAATTATATATATATATATATATATATATATATATATATATATATATATTTGTTAATTTTAAAATTTGTAATTTTTTTTCTTCTTCTTATTATTTTTTTAATTTAAAATTTAAAATTTAATTTTTTCTTTTTTGTATTTTTTTTTTAATCTAAATTTTAATTTTGTAATTTAAATTATTTTTAAATTTTCTATTTTATTTTTTTTATTTATTTATTTTAAATTATATGGTTTTTTTTAATAACTTAGAAAAAAATGTTTTTGATGGTATTTTTTTCAAAATTTGTCATTTCTTTTGATATAATTTTTGAATATTTTTGTTTTTTTTTTAATTATTTTTGTTTAAATTTTTTATTTTTACGAGTTAATTTTGTTTTTTTTACATTTTTATTAGTTTGTTTTATTGTTTTTATATATATATATTTTTATCTAAGTTTTGTGTTTTATTACCAACATGAAAATCACCACTCTAAGAAAAAAGGTTGATGCTGCATCAATATGTTTCAAAATTAGCATGAAAATCACCGCTCTAATACGTTTCAAAATTAGCATGAAAATCACCGCTCTAAAAAAAGAGAGTTGATGCTGCATCAATACGTTTCAAAATTAACATGAAAATCACTAACATTTTAAAACAAATATTCATACTTCATAAATAAAAATATTAGAGTGTCAAGAATGTGCACATAAAAAAAAATGGGTGATTCTGCATCACCACTTTTCAAAATCAGGTGCTTTTTATGCTACCAAAAAAAAGTAGGTAACAGTGCGGTTACCTATTTCATCGGTAACAGTGTTTGCTCCTAAGAATCTTCTAAGTCCTGAAATTCATGAAACCAATTCCTAATCTAGGATTTATAATCATTTCTCAAATCTCTCAATCTTTCAACTATCTTAATTCTCTCATATTCTCTTTCGAGAACATTTACAAAATTCCTCTCAATAATTAATTAATTCCTATTCTAAATATCTCACTTAATTATCTCAAGATATTAAAATTAATACATAGGAAACCAACTTCCTTGAAAACACAAGACCCCTATGGCTATTAAATACAAAAAAAAAATTGGGGCTAATGCTCCTGCATCAGACTTCCAAGGTTGAAAATAATCATGATCTCCCGATAATGTGCTTCTGATATTTTTCTTCCTGAATCCCATACCTTGTTCTGTAATTTTTCTTTTGTCGCTGCTTTTGTTTGTTGATTTTCTCCAGGTCTCCACACTTTATGTTGCTTTGCTGCACTAGCTATGCTTTTACAGTCTACTACTGTCTTCCTCTTGCTGTTGCTTCTTTGTTTTCTTGTTGTTGTCTTCCTCTGAGACACTTTCATCATTATCATTCTTATTAGTTCAATTTCTTTGTCTAATATATCTTATGACTGCTGAACTTTTATTCTTATTTCCGCCCTTTCATCCTCACCCTCTTGTTTACTGTTGTCTTGTACCTTTTTAATTTCTGTTACATTGTCTTCCAAGACAATTTTCTGCTTCTGTTTACTACAACTGATAACTTCTTCCTGATTGTCACTTATGAAAATTTCTTTGTCTTCTTTCTTCAACAATTTCTTGGACTAGTACATAGTCTGCCATTTACTGCTATCTCCTTTTCTTTGCTTTAGTTTGTTGTTGCTGTCCTCTAACTCTTGCATCTTCACATTCTGCATTCCTTCAAACTCTTTCTCTTCCAAAGTTACCTCTTCTTGCATGAAATTTTGACTTTCCAACATTATTTCCATCACTCTAATATCTCTGTTCCATGGATTAAATACTTCCATAGATTCTTCTTTTTCCTTCTTTACTTGACTGCGCACTTGTGTCAAAGTTTCTCCAGCATTTGCAACAAAATATGTACTCATAAAATAATTATTAGAATAAAAAACATAAGGCCTCAGTACCTATTTTTCTTTTGGCAACATTTTAGTTTGCTGCTCTGAAATTTCCTCCTCTATCAGCACATCAATATATTGATTCTTTAAAGAAATTTCTAAAGAATCTTCTAAAGGACTCTCGAGACTGTCAGCAAGTCTCCCTTCACCATCATTTGTTTCTCTCTGTCCTGGTTCATAGTTGTGAATTTATTCCTCTGTAATCATACTATCATACTCTGAATTTTCTGGCAAATACTCCGGTAATGCAATTTCCTTTTGAAATTTCTTAAGTACTTCATCATTACTTATAATTCCTGCATTTATACACAAATTGTCAGTTTGAAAATGATAAGGCTTAATAGTGTTATTTGATGATTCTGTCATCAAATCTCTTTCCTGTTCCAAGTCTTCTATATGACTCAAAAATTCTTCTGTGTTCTTCATCTCAAATTCCTCAAGTATAGCATTGGAATACTTGACATCCTTCGCTTCTTCTTCTTGCATTTGGTCATCATTGTGAGCCAAAATTTCTCTGTTTTCAACCTTAGCATTATACTGGAAAATAATATGTTCTTCCAATTGTGCATGAGCTTCTTCATGAGATCTAACAGTGCCAAAACTCAAATTCTCTCTCTCTTCTTTGACATTATCTACAAACATACACAAATTGTTAATTTCAAAATCATAAGGCTCAGTTGCCTCAACTGATGATTCAAATATCACTGCTCCTTTTTCAAGTTCTTTTCCAGCAATTTTGTCTTGCTATAGCTCCACTCCTTTGAGCTTCTCTGTCCTTAATTGAATATCTGTAATCTCCTTAAGTTTCATTTCTCCTTCAGGTTCCTTGAGCTATCTTTCCAAGAATTCTATTTCCATGTGAGATATTTCCATCATTTCATCACAACTTTCATTCTCAATTTCACTCTTCTTCTAGAAATCCTCCTGAATTATCTTGTTTTCTGTATCATTACATTGCAAAATTCTTTCATCAATTTCATTAAACAATTTCATTTGTTTACCTCCTTGGAATATCACTGCGGCATTTTCATTATGCTTCTGCTCCATAACAACTTTAACTGGCTATCTTACACCAAACATAAATTCATCTATGAATTCTTTCTGTTGCAATAAATCAATATATTCTTCCTCTAAAAATCATTCTCCATCATACTTCACCTCAAGAGTTTTATTCATCTTTGTGACAGTTTCACCAGACTGTCCATCATCTCCTGAACATCCTGCAAAAACATACAAACCATGAGATTTAAAAATACAAGGCTTCATAGCCTCATCTGCTTCCCTTATCAACATATCTTCAAATTGTTCTGAACTATTCCAATAGTCCATGAGATCTTTCTTACTATCCTCTTCACCCATAATTTCACCTTGTTCTGGTCCACAAATGGAAACTTCCATTTCTAACTCTGCTTCTCTGAGTTTTTCAACCAATCACTTCACTTGTCTCTATCGTAGCCTTCTCTGTAACTAAGACCACTTCACTCTCTTTTTCTTCAATACCCAACCTTGTCTTTGGTTTTCCTCTAGCAGCATTGTTAACTCATCGAGTTCTTTGCTTATCTCAGCCAACTCCTTGTCAAGCTCCTTTTGACTCATCTGGTTCTTGCAGATTGTTTTAGCACCCTTCTCCTTCATCTTTTAGCCTTCTTCTGAACCTTATTTATGACTTCCCATAGCCATATTCACTTCTGTGTGAGCTTCAACACCTGCAACCAATCAACTTCCTTCTAAGTTGATCACCAAACCTCTCCTCCATCTAGTTTCCAAGTCTTATTTTCCATAGAACTTGTACTGAGCAAACTTGCTCTCTCTCTGGTTGCTACACTCACTTCTCTTAAGGACTCTTTGTCCTTATTTATTCCAAGCCTCAACTGGAATAAGGTTCTGCTATAATCTTAAGAACTTTCAAAAAAATTTCCTACAGTTTTACTGTTGTTGTCTTGTGCCAAAATTTTCCATTCATTCAACTGTTGCAACCTTTCATACCTTTGTAATTAAATTATGTCTCGGCTGGTTGTCTCCTGCAAACATGCAACTTTTTCATTCCCGTGATCTATTAAATTTGTAAAATATCATAAAAAATTATGCGTACCATTTTTCCACATCACCTCTCTTTATGATCTCCTTATTTGCTAGCCTTTACCATTCCTGTGAATCTGGTTTTGTAGTTTTGTCTCCATGCTTCCACTGTGCACTCTTTCCACGTTCAGCTACTATCACAACAATCAATTCTGAACGAGACTTCAATTCACATCAATTTAGAATTTACACAGAACTTTAATTTCTTTGTAAGCATCTACCTCACTAGAAATATCCAATCATAACACAATTCATCTCTTTCTCATGCAATCTGTATAAATACAGTATCAAAACTTCTCAAAAATTTATTTCTAACTAGAAAACAATATTCCTTTGTTATCACAGTCTACCATCTGTGATCATACTTGTTCTTCTGCAAACTTTCTCTGGCTGCAATAACTCACTATCTTGAGGCAAATCTCAATCTGTTCATACTTTTCTCACCTGCACGCAGAATCCCTTTCTGCTTACTATGATCACTCCTTTTTTCAATTTCAATTGCATTCTTCACAATTCAATTTTTAACTTAAAAATAAAATTTTATTTCAGCTCTGATACCAGTAATGACACAGCCTAAACTGTGAAAACCCACAATCTAATTTTTGAAATGCATATATCCTTTATCTAAGATTACACACCCTTATTGAGCTAACCAGTCTCATATCCTAGCTATGACCCAAAACATATACTCCGCTTTATGAAATATATCCAACCTTTTCAAAACATAATTTATAACCAAGGTATATCATGCCTTTTGATTAAATATTTCCCTTGACTGGAAACTTTGGTTATACTTCATGATGTCAACAATAAAATATGTTTGGGCCCCACACTTATTACCTTTTTTCGATAATGTATATGCAATCGTTGATCTGACGACTATCATAACCCTCCAATCTGACCACACATAATCTAATGGATTTCTCATCCTAATAAGTATGGTGGTTAAAGTTTTTATAATGTGCGATATGGGTGGTTTCTAACTACGACGTGTCACCAGCTAACCACTATCGCATGTCCTCAACTAATATAGGTTATTATTTTCATTCCATGCGAAAACCACTTTCCGTTTAAACAAAATCACTTCACGGTTCCGTTCCTACCTCTGACTCAAAGTTCCATGGATTATGAAGGGTTTCACAAGTTATAATTCCGTCACTCTTTACTCGATTTCGTTCCACTGTATCGACTGACTCACGGTCCCAAATAGACACAAAGTTCCTAAAACACAGTTAGCACACGGAAAATAATGAATGTGTAGTTCTTTCAGATTTAATCGAACTCACACCATCATTTGAATTAACGATTCCTATTACACTTATGAACAAAGAATATAGTACGAATATAACCTAGAAATAGAGAATGTCACTAGAATATATAGATTTCGGATTATCAAAAGGGTTTCAGGCAATTCAACACCAGAATTGCACCAAACAGAGATTCCTACTCTGTTTCTTCTAAATATCGACCATCATTAATTCATCCATATTCATTCGATCATGGTTTATTTACACATACATCCGAATTGATTTATGACACATCATTCAATACATAGAAGGAAAAAAACCAGTCACAATGAATTCAATTCTTCTTCAATAAACGAATTTGTATTGATACAAACAAAAACTTGCTTACAGTTAGGAATTGGCTCGATGTACTCTTTACATGGCCCTATCCTTTTCTATCTCTCTATATCTGTCTATCTCATCCTTCCTCTCTCTATATTGATCTCTCTGAGATTGTATAATTATATACAAATGGATTCCACAACTGATTTTGGTTTAGATCCATAACTTGCTCCTAAGAATCTTCTAAGTCCTAAAATTCATGAAACCAATTCCTGATATAGGATTTATAATCATTTCTCAAATCTCTCAATCTTTCAACTATCTCAATTCTCTTATATTCTCTTTCAAGAACATTGACAAAATTCCTCTCAATAATTAATTAATTCCTATTCTAAATGTCTCACTTAATTCACTCAAGATATTAAAATTAATACATAGGAAACCAACTTCCTTGAAAACACAAGACCTCTATGGCATTCAAAATACAATTTTTTTTTTGAGCCTAATGCTCCTGCATCAATCTCTTCATTTTCTCGAGTAGAGTGGTGGTATATCAACCCATTGGGTTGAGCTATTCTGGGAGTCATATTGATCGAATTCTTGACCTCACAATGTGTTATAGTACTCAAAAACCCCTCCCCCCCCCCCCCCCATTATGGTCAATAATATATTTAATAAATAATGGGGACCCTTTAAAATTTTAGTTGAAATCCTTTTAGTGAATAAAATGGGACATTTTTTAGTTTTTGTTGATTTTTAATGAGATATAAACCTATTCGGACTCAATATTAAAGTAATGGCTCAAAATTTAAACAACACACTTTAAGGATTCCCTTTATCACAATCGAAACTTGAATAAGCACTGCTCCTCCAAATGAAATCTCTAAAACCAATTCCCCGATAAAGAAAATGTGATACCACCCTAAAAAGCCTTAAGTAATACCAAATAAAGGCTTGCACACATATAATATATAAGGTCGGCCCCACTATTATGCCATGTCATGTATCGTAATTTTCATATTGGTGATTTCCAATTGATAATACTATGATTCCTTCTGATACGCCGATATCCAAATATCTCTGATCTTCCAATATAGCCTCCCTCCAGATATCGCAACACCTGATATCACATCGCTTTACTGAAAACCCTCCATATCATGAATTTCAAATAGAAACTCCTCTTTATAATCCTTGATACAAAATCTCTGATAAATTCTTCCCGCCTTTATGATATAATAGTTATATAAATAAAATCACATATCGGGAAAAGTTGATATCGCAGGTTTTAAGTTGTGCATCTGAAGGAAACCTCTGATGTGAAACGTCTGATAGAAGCTGGTCTAGAAAAAATCCATGTGAATCTACGTTTATCCATTAATGGCCAAGTGTAACATAATTTATTTTTCTTGAAGTCACAAGTGATTTTATCACTGCAATTTATTGATTAATTGATTTTGTTCATAAAGGCATAGATTGTTATTGTATGAATCATTTCCCATAGAAATTTCTCCAATTCATAAAGTTTGTTGCTCATTCTCTATAATTTATCCTCGCAAGCTAGCCTCGTTAAACATAACTCTAATGAAATTTCTAAGGCCACTAAGAAGAAAAAGAAGCCTACGACACAACAACAACCTCCTCCTACTTAGGAAGTGACTAAAATGCTCCCACTGTTTACAAATACTACATGCACACCAGACACCAAAACCTCTTCTTGGGAGGCTATGTATAAGATGTTTTAAGAGGAGGATCTTAGAGTGGTGGAAAGAAATTCCACTATAGATTATTACACATCTAATTTTGAAACTACCTGGAGCGACGTCGCTAACTCTCATCTACACAGGATTGTTGCACGTCCAAATATTTTTTCATACACAGATATGGTCAAATGGGTCATAGAAAACCTAAATATCTTAGAGAGGAATTTTATTACCTCGAGAAAAAGAATAATTGGGTCATTCATGAGTGAAGACTTGATGAAAATGTACCACCTGTCAGAACCATAGAAGATATATGACAAACAATTTGTCCAAAAGTTTGCGACAAAGAATGAAGACCAGTCATAACTAATTATAAAGTGGAGAAGAGACCCTAACAAGCACAAGCTCTAAGACAAGGGTATGTATACTATTTCCTTCCTTGATGGCCCATATTGTTACATTTCCGCTATGACGTGTAGGGTGTATGGGTATCCTAATACCCATAAATTCTAAGTTCAATGGGTACCTTTGATTGATGCCGCTTCAAATTCTTATGCAACGGATTGGGAAACTATTCTATCTAATAGTATAGCCACCCAAATTCTTGCTTACAGAGAAAAACACAGTTTTTCTAATAATATTGTTCCCCATTTTTACATGAGTGCGGACATTATGGATGATGTCTAATTCACTTCTAATTTCCCATCCATGAGATGGAAATAGACCCTATAATACCCTAAGCTTATTCATATATACCATTATATAATTTGGAAGTCTAATTTCCAACTGCATTTCTACAAAATCTATCACGAGATTATGCTACTAATGTTCCAAGATGTTTTCGATGAAAAAACCCCCAAACTTTCCAAAGAAGTCAACAATGATTTTACAGCCATAGGAAGATGGTTCAGGGAAGAGTCTTTTACCTATGTTTGAGTTTTTGGCAGTTTGGCCAACCCACATGTACTACCACTATATGTCCCTGATAAGCTTCTAGCCCAGAAAATCGCTTACCAAACTGTCGGGAATGGCCTATCCAAAGTCCTCAAAGATGCTAAGAAATCCATATGGCCATATTTTCCTATCCAATGTGGATTTTATGCCTTGGATAACTTCAAGCATGTTGTGCTTGAAATTGACCAAATCCAATGCTTGAATTTCCTTACTGTCCCAAACAAGAAGTTTGATCCAAATGATACAACAAATAATTTCACTACATAGGTCAAGATAAGTTAATTCACACATGAACTAGATTTATTTGAATCAGCCCAAAATTATTCATAGGTATAAAGGTTAGCAATCACCCGATTGGCTCCAGAAGAATTAAACAGGTTTAGACATTACAAAAATAAAAGGATAGAGAACCTGCCTCTAGATTTGTTGAGGATTCCTCAATAAAATACTCCACAAGATAAGACCCTAACAATTTCATCAAAGGGAAGTGATACATTACAAGGAAAAGAAACAACTTCATCATCAACTGATCAAGCCAAATAATTACAACAGGGCAGTGATATAGATGAAATTTGGGATTAGTTTGATCAGGGCATTAAGAATACATGATCCTAGGAATTTAAAACTCTAGTTCACAAAGGAATTTCTCATCCTCTTGAAACTACAGGGAAGACCTCGCTCACCAATGTGGCTTCTTAAAAATCAATCAATAATGATGATTTAAAAATCATCTAGGCATTCCCAACTTCTGAAGTTGTTCTAAAAATTGAAGAGATACCCCATCTGGATGTGTTTTACAGTCCCAAGCACAGGGTTGTCATGAGAAGACAAAGAAAAAGGAGAAGGGTAGAGCAGACCCATGCTTGAGTCCCTGGATATGTATCTCTTGATGTTTTTTGGAAAGATCCTCAAACAAATCCCTATGAATACCTTGATCTAAGCATTGGAAGGGATTTCTATTTTAGGAGAAAGACATGTTCAGTTTGAAATATCTGAAGGAAGTGTATCATCATCTTTAGGAGTTTCTCGTGTATTGACCCAATCTTAGAGTAAAAAACTTGGAATTACTCCTTTTGAGTTTCCACTACCCACTCATTGAAGAAAATTACTTACTTCAGAAACTCAATCCTCTACTAGTGATATTACAACATCTTCCACACCTCACACTCCCTTATTCGATCCTTCAGATCCTTCTATACCTTATTCTTACTATCTGATAAATCCTCCCATTCACATTCCTATAACACAAACAACTGGTGCTACTATAATCAGTAGCACTGCAGGGGCTACTTCTTCTTACACTCAATTATCTTCAGGCCTCTGGAACAACTAAATCTTCTTCTATTCGTACAAATCCCAGAATGGAAGACATACCTTGGACTAACCTAGGGGTAGTCCAAATGGCACCACCACTCCATCCTCTGCCTAAACATCCAAAGATATGGTTACCAAAGTATAATCCTGATAATGGACTACCTGCTGAGGAACACCTTCATAATTTCATGTTAGCCATCAACCTTAATGGAGTTGTAGAAGAAGATTGTGTAGTTAGGATTTTTCCTTATACTTCTGAAGGATTCGCAGGATCATGGTACTTTTCATTAAACCCAGGATCAATAAATAGTTTGGATACATTCGAAGAAAAAATTCTGAAAACAATTAGAGAAGATTGCACAAAAAATGCCTTAATTAATGATTTGTCTAATCTGAAAGTTAATATGAATGAAAATATAAAAAAAATTAAACTCTAGGTTTAATAAATTGTTAAACAAAATTCCTGAGACTTCCCAACCTGGTGATGATGTACAAATAGAATGGTATATATATGGTCTTCCTTCTAATATTGCAATATTTGTTGATAGAGCTAACAAGGCAACTTTACTTAATAATATGAAAGAAGCTCTATCTGTCGAGAAGAAAATTATTGCTTTGGAAAATAAAAATGCACTTGAAGAAAGAAAAAACAAGGTGGTCACTTTCAAATATGAATAAAAAAATAAAGCTCCCAAAAATCATTTCGATTTGGAGGGATTAAAAAAGGTCCTCAAAATAATGTCTAATGAGATGGTCTAAATTAAGAAGCAAGTAGTTGAATCTTCAAGTAAGTCTTTTAGGACTTTTAAGAAAGCCAAGTCTTCTCAATCTCAACCTCCTAACATAATATCTAATGCTGAATCCGATCAAGACGAAGATGAGGAAGAATCAGCCTTATTTGCCGAGGAATCACAAGAAGAAGAATTAGTCGAAGTTCATGGATTATGGGATTTTATCCTTACTACTTCAGAAAATGAAGAAGATCAGGAAGCCCTACCAGTCATCACAAGAAGTAAAGGACCCGTGGATCCCTCACAATCAAATAAAAAACAAAAGTATTGTACTCCTTCTCCTAAAGACAAAAGCATGGTTAAGAAGTCTCCTCCTATATCCTCTGATTCAGTTCCATCTTCTTCAAATTCTCCCTCTACATATAAAACTCTAGTTGTCTCTGATACCATAGAATAAAAAATAGTAGAGGATATGAAGAAGGTCAAAGCCAATATTTCCTTATATGAAGTTAGCAAATTAAAGCAGCAACATAAATTCATTCTTAAAGAATTAAATGTAGTTCCTGCATCTCCTTTTCCCACTATTGTCACTTCTAAAGCTTCTAAAGGAAAAGATAAGCCTCCAAATGATTCTTCAGACAAATTTCCTTCTTCTGATGCCATTTTTATTAGAGATAGGTCAAATTCTCATACTCCTTTTTTTTCGAACTTTGAAATCTTTACTAAAAATGTTCACAATTTCTTAGTATATTTTGAAGCATCATCTAATATAATACCCTATTCAGTCTGTCTTAAATTGAATATTTCACCCCAAAAGTGTGATTTCCATATTGTTCAGTTAGATAGAACTAAGTTCAAATTATTGGGAGAAATGAATTATGTATTAATAAGACTATCTTCCAATTAAAATGTATGTCAAATCATTGATATATTGGTAGCTGATATTCCTAATTTTTAAGGTATGATACTAAGCAAAGATTGGTTTCAGAAATTACATGGTTATTTTGCTACAGAATCGTCACATATGTGGCTTCATTATAACGATAAGCCTAATCAAATTCAGATAGACAAAGAAAAACACATGAAATTAGTAGTGACCTATCTATACGAAGAAAATGAACAATTAGTTTTTACAAACAATATTCTTGGGAACTATTTTTCTCAATCTTTCTTTAGCAATTTTATAGCACAAGAATCTCCTTTCTTAGTTGATTCTGTCATTTCTTAGGTTGGAAATTTTTCACAGACAAACTCATCTAAGTGTATAAATGTTGTAGATACACCTGTAATTAATAATGATTCTTTATTTTTGACTCTTTATTCTGATGGTTCTAAATCTAATGATGGTGCAGGAGCTGGACACATTTTGATAAGACCTGATGGATAAAACCATGCAAGCATGTGGGTTAGAATTTGAATGTACTAATAACATTGCATAATATGAAGCATTAGTACAAGGATTGCATAAAACAATAAGTCTAAATGTAAAATGCCTCAAACTATTTGGTGACTCTGAAATTGTAATAAAACAGGTAAGAAACAACATTCATTGCATCTCTAGTCACATAAAGCATTATCAAGAATTATCAATCCCTTATTCAAGTTCTTTCTTCACATTTCATAGCATTTAACGTTTCCCCAATCCAAATACTTCAAAATTCCAGTACTGACCTTTTAGCTAATGTTGCATCTAAGCTCATCCCACCTGAGGATCTTAGTCCTAATAGATTTTCTATTGAGTTGATTTTCCGCCCCTCTATTCTTGACAACATCACTAATTGGCATGTGTTCAATGAGGATGAAGATATCTTGAGTTTTCTAACATTTGAAGGGTCTTATTTTGGGAAATCATAGATGAACATGAACATGATAACCAACTATATCAAACAAATGAGGAAATTTATTTACCCAAGCCTGTAGTCAAACTTGAGGACTTGTATGACTTAAAATATTGGTTTTAAATGGTTACCAAATGAAAACTTCAAAGTTCAACTTTAAGATTTGAGATGGTTAACCTTGGGTCCGATATCAAACCTCAGAATATCAATTTGGGCCTTGGACTCTCACCAGATGAGAGACCTAGCTTTATTCATCTGTTGAAAAGGTATAAGAATGTCTTCGCTTGAAACTATGATTATTTGAAAACTTATGGCACTTCCATCATTCAACATACTATCCTAATGTTACCCGATGTAAATTCGATTAAACAAAATCTTAGGAAAATGCATTCGAATCTAAAAAATCATATAAAAACTGAGTTAAGCAAGCTCCTTAAGGATAAAACCATTTTTCCAGTTAGACATTATAAATGGGTTTCAAATATTGTGCATGTTAGGAAGAAGAAAGGTGATATTCGAATTTGTATTGATTTTAGAAATTTGAATAAGGCGTCTGAGAAGGACAACTTTCCACTTCCACCAATGGAACACATCTTACAATTTGTTGTTGGTTCAGAGCTAATGTATTTTCTAGATGGATTTTCAGGTTATAGTCAAATTATGGTACATATTGAAGACAGACTTAATACCATATTCATAACTAAGTGGGGAACATATTCATACCAAAAAATGCCTTTTGGACTAATAAATGCAGGAGCAACCTTCCAAAGAGCTATGGACATCACTTTTAGAGGTATGATCAATAAAAATATTGATGTATACTTGGATGCTATCACAATATTCTCCAAGAAAAGAAATGATCATTTTCATGATTTGAAATAGATATTTGAAAGGTGTAAAAGGTATGGAATCTCCTTAAATCCCAAGAAGACATTTTTTCCCCCAACGAAGGAAAACTTCTAGATTTTATTGTGTCCAAAGAAGGGATTTGCATAGATCCAGAAAGAATTAAGGCAATTTCTAAAATTCCCTTACCACATAACAAAAAATAAATGCAATCTTTCCTTGGGAAAATCAATTTTTTCAAAAGGTTTGTCCCAAATTTTTCTTAGATTGCCTTACCTACAAGCCATGATTAAGAAAAAATCAGTTTTCAAATGGGGACATAATGAAAGGGAATGAGTTTAATCAATCAAGCAAGCTATTATTGATGCTCCTCTTTGATAACTCCTAATTTTTTTGATCAATTTATTTTATACACTTTTTCTTCTAAACTATCCTATGCAACAGTCTTAACACAACCTAATGAAAAAAAGGTGGAAACTCCTATTTATTTCTCCAGCTCAAATTTTCAAGGAGCTGAGTTGAAATATTAAGAAGTAGGGAAGAAAGCCTTTGCAATTTTCAAGTCAATCAAGCTTTTCAGACCTTTTCTTTTGAAAACTCATACCAAAGTAATTGTTTCTTTCCCAACAGTAAGACAATTACTTATCCAAAAGGATTTAGCAGATGAAAGAGCTACTTGAGCCACTTCTCTGCAAGAATATGACCTGGAAATAAAACCCACTAAAATTGTTAGAGGTCAATTTTTTTGAAGATCTATCACTCGAGATTCTGATACATCAACCAATGAAGACTCAGGTAACAATATTCAAATAATAGAGGTATGTATTACTGATACTGAATCTCAATATGTTGATCTAATATTTTATTTAAAGAATGTTTATGCTCCATCTGGACTCAATTACAAGAGAAAAAGAGCTTTAATATTGAACGCTAATCAATATGAACTCATCAATGATGTTTTTTTCACAAAAAACTATGATTATGTTTTATTGAGATGTTTTGAAAAACCTTAAGCACAAAAGGTGTTGCAGAAACTACGTTATGGACCAACAGGTGGAAAATTTAGTGGGGACACCACTTCTCATAAAATTTTGCATGCTGGTTATTACTGGGCAACTTTATTCAAAGATGCTCATGCGTATGTCAAGAAGTGTAAATTTTTCCATACTACTTCAGGGAGACAAAAGAAACCAGCCTTTCCTCTGGAACCAGTCAACATTGAGAAATTTTTTGAGAAATGAAGATTGGATATAATAGGTGAGATCATTCCTTACTCTTCCAAACAACATAAATCCATCATGACTACTACAAACTATTTCATGAAATGTGTGGAAGCAATACCATTAACGGTGGCCAACTATGAAAAAATTATTGAATTTATTGATCAATTCATCATTACTAGGTTTGGTCTACCCAATGCACTTATTTTTGATGACACGTCTTAATTTTCAGGTAACAATATAATTGAATTTTCTCTAAAAAGAGGATTTAAACTTAAATATTAAACAAACTATTACCCTAAGGGAAATGGTGTAGCAGAATCCACAAATAAAAAACTCATTAGAATCATCAAAGGAAATGTTGATCAAAATAAAAAGAATTGGCACAAAGCTTTAATATTTGTTTTATATGAAAACATAATTAATTAGAAGGCCTCTATAGGGACTTCTCCTTTCCATTTGGTATATGGGAAAGAGGCCATACTTCCTCCTAATCTATAAACACTTCATTCATTATCCCTAGTGCAATTTATTGAAGAGAAACCCTCTTCTTATTTACAATTGAGAATGTCACAAATACCTAAATTAGAAGAAGAAAGAGACAAGTCCAAACAGGTTCATTCCCATCACAAACAGTTGGTGAAGTCTTCCTTTGATGCAAGTTCCGTAAACAATTTTTTTTTTCAAATTGGAGATTTAGTCCTGAAATGGGACAATGCACACGAGGAAAAAGGTAAACACACTAAATTTTAAAATATTTGGCTTGGTACACTCCAGATTGTTGAGAAATTAGATCCATCAACTTTCATTTTGCAATATTTACAGGGAAAGAGGGGTGCTCTTCCTGTTAATGGACTAATTCTAAAAAATACTTTTCTTGAAAGAACATTTGTTCTATTATAAATATGTAAATACTCATATGTACATATCTGTGTCTTTTGGCCTAAATAATGTTAGGTAATACACTATTGGCTTTTCATTGGCATTTCAAATCCTTCTGTGAATTTTTACTAAAAAAAAAAAGTAAGGATTTAGAAAGCAATTACAAAGTTTAAATTTGGTATTGTATCTATTATAAAACCCTGAAATTTTTATCCATTAAGTTGTAGACTCTTGTAACTTGAAACTTTAAAAGATTTTGTTTTGTTTGTTTGTTTGTTTGTTTGTTTTGTTTTGTTCTTTTTTTATTTTTTTATCTCATGATCACTCATGAAATGTTTTCTTTAAAAAGTAAAGACTATATTAAAACCTTAGCATCTTTTAACTTCAACTGCCATCCATTACTCTTAAGGAGTAAGTGTACCTCCCCATCCACTAATTTTACATTTTTTAGTGTAATTAAAAAATATATCAAACTTAAAAGATAAGAGGTCTCATCATGAGCCTACTTACCATGATCTTGGGAGACTATTAATGTTGACATTATGATGATTGGCCACCAAACTAGGATAATGGCTTGTAGTTACATAACTATAAGACAAGGAGTTTCATCACGACCTGGCTTGTTCAACCTTATTATAACCTGTGAATGGCATTGCCATTATCTGGCTACCAAACCAGGACAATGACTTTTAAGTAATTTTCAAGAAAAATAAAAATAAAAAGCTTAAAAAATATCATTACCTCTAAGGATACTACTATAAGTGGATCAGATACTCGTTCATTATTGGTTAAAAGGTAACCCTTTCGAGGCTATGGATACCTGCTGGCAGAAATGGCTCTACTTGTGACAAATAAGTATATCTAAACGTTAAGTTTCAATAGCCCCCTGCTTTATCTTTATAACTAATTAATGATTGGATCATATAATTAAGATTTTCATATATAACAAGTTCCAAGAGATTTACAATGAAATGAGTCCTTTTATTTAGAAATCATCATTACCAATCTAAATTTTAAAATAGTTTTTTCTTTCCAAGTTTTTCTTTGATAAAGTTTAAATTTCATTATATTTTGCTCTCAAAGATAATTGTTTTTTCCAGTTAGTCGCCAATTTTTGTAGCACTCAACAACCCCCCCCATTATGGTAAATAGTAGATTTAATAAATAATGGGGACCCTTTCAAACCTTAATTTTTTTAGTGAATAAAGTGGGACATTTTTTAGTTTTTGTTGATTTTCAACGAGAAATAAACCTATCGGGGCTCAAAAGTTAAAAAACACACGTAAAAGGTTCCCGTTATCGCAATCAACACTTTAAAAAGCACTACTCCTCCAAATTAAATCTCCGAAACCAATTCCCCAATAAAGAAAATGAGATACAACCCTAAAAATCCTTAAGTAATACAAAATAAAGGTTTGCACATATATAATATATAAGGAAGGCCCCATTGTTATGCCACGTCATATATCACAATTTTCATATTGACGATTTCTAATTGATAATACCCACATTCCTTCTGATGCGCCGATATCCAAAGATCTTCAATCTTCCGATAAAGCCTCCCTCCCAATATCGCAACACCTGATATCGCATCACTTCATCGCAAACCCTCAATATCGTGACTTTAAAATAGAAACTCCTCTTTAATCCCCAATACAAAGTCTCCGATAAAGTCTTCCCGCCTTTATGTTATAACCAATATATAAATAAAATCGCATATTGGGAAAAGTTGATATCGTAGGTTTTAAGTTGTGCATCCGAAGGAAACCTCCAATATGAAACCTATGATAGACGTTGATCTGGAAAAAAACCATGTGAAGCCACGTTTTTCCATTAATATCCAAGTGTAACATAATTATTTTTTTCTCAAAGTCACAAATGATTTTACCGCTGAAATTTATTGATTAATTAATTTTGTTCATAATGGAATAAATTGCTATCGTATGAATCGTTTCCCAAAGCTATTTTTCCAATTCATAAAATTTTCTTCTCATTCTCTGTAATTTCTCCTCACAGGTTAGCCCCGGTAAAAAAAAATATAATTAAATGTATAAGGCTGCTAAGAAGAACAAGAAGCCTACGGTGCATCAACAACTGCCTCCTCCTTCGAAAGTTACTGAAATGCTCCCACTATTTATAGATACTACATTCAAACCAGACGTCAAAACCTCTTCTTGGGAGGCTATGTATAATATGTTTGAAGAGGAAGAGCCTAGAGTGGTGGAAAGAAAGGCCATGAAAAATGATTCCACATCCACTTCTGAAACTACCAAGAACGACATCGCTAACTCTCATCTACACATGATTGTTGCACACCCAAAGATTTTTCCATACACAAATATGGTCAAATGGGTCATAGACAACCTAAATATCTCAGAGAGTAATTTTCTGACCTCGAGGAAAACATTAATTAGGTCATTCATTAGCGAAGACTTGAGGAAAATATACCACCTACCAGAACCACATAAGATATATGACAAACAATTTTTCCAAAACTTTGCGGCAGAGAATGAAAACCAATCATAACCAATTAGATAGTGGAGAAGATACCCTAACCAGCACAAACACAAAGACAAGGGTATGTATATATTGCCTCCCTTGCTGGCCCATATTGTTACATTGCCGCTATGATGTGTAGGGTGTATGGGTATCATAATACCCATAAATTCTTAGTTCAATGCATACATCTGATTGATGCAGCTTCATATGCTTATGTAATGGATTGGGCAACTATTCTATCCAATATTATAGCCACCCAAATTCTAACTTACAGAGAAAAACATAGTTTTTCTAATAATACCATGCCCCCTTTTTACATGAGTGCTTACATTATAGATGTTGTCTTCTTCACTTATGATTTCCCATCCATGGGATGGAAATGGACCCTAAAATAACCTAAGCCTATTCATATCTACCATGATATACTTTGGGAGTCACCTTGTCGGCCCTGTCCATTTTTTTTAAAACAACTTTTGTTTATCGGTGCACCTAGTGTAATATAACACCATTGCTCCTCTTCCAAATAATTTTTTATTTTTTTATTTTTTTGCTGTGATGGTGATAATTTTATCATTACAAATCGTACCGTCATAATGTAAAGTTCTTTAAAAAAATTAATTTTCATTTTCGGTGCTAAACGATTAAATTCCCTAGTTTGTTTACTAAATTAAACGCATCAGAGTGTTTAGGAACATAACCACACCGATTACTAGACCTCATTTTGGTTGAAAATTATGTCATTTATTTATAAAATATATTTAATGGCTTATGTATTAAATGGTACAAGTTGTATATTGATAAAAAAAATGTCTGAGAATTTATCAAGTAACAAAACTACTGATCGACACAATGATAACACATCCAAAAAAACAGCGAAGACAATTTCTTTGTAAATTATTTACAAATTTAATATGTTTGAACTATATGCAAGTTCAACTAATATGTATTAATTAGTGTGTGTCATGCAGAGCCACAAAATGAGGAATCTCGATAAGATTATTTCTGATCTAAGTGTCAAGGCGCGTAAAATCCTTATAGAAAAATTGCATAAGGATAAATGAGGTGAATAAAAAAATACTATTCAATATGAGTTTTTTTTTTGAATTTTCAATAATAATATACTTAATAATATTAGATAACATGTTTCAAACAATCTATTAATCACATATGTTAATGTTCTACAAAAACCAACTATGGAGGAAAACAACGTCCTTCTAAGAAAAAAAATTATAGAACATGTAAGTGACGATGAATTGGTCCTTAGCCCATCTAAAGTGGTGTTGAAGATTAATGAAAGGGGGGGTGGGGAGGGAATTTTACAAAAATATGAGGGAAATAGTGAAATGAACGTATAGACATAATTTCCACTTACAATACAGAAATAAATCCAATGATTCAAAGAACCAAGTTATTTAAACTACAATAAGTGTTTCCAGAGCAATGGTTAATGAGACATGTTAGACTTGCAATAGCAAAAACATACCACAACAAAAAATAATCATTCAAAAAGTAATATTCCGAATTAAAATGATTTTCTAGGATTATATGTATATATTACTACAAAGCATTCATTTATTAATATCAATTTTCTTATGTTTAGTTTTCATATATCATTATAAAATAAAAATTATTACATTTTCAAGAAGATTATGAAAATCCCAAAGGATCAACGAGCTGGTATCCAAAACTTGTCACTAGGAATGTCCAAAAAAGCGTACAAGGAGATGGTCAAAGAAATGGACATAATTGTATCATAGGAGGAGCCATATCAACAACAATGTGCTTCAAATGTATGTAATCATTAGTTTTTTCTATTAATTACATATAAACAAATAATTTATCATTAAATGTTAATTTTCAAGTATTTTATTGCAGAAAAGAAAACAAAATGGAACTCATTCAGCACATAAAACAAGACGACAAAGAAGAAAAGGGTTTATATCAAAGTTTGTGAGAAATTGTTAATTTTTCCTTATAACATCTTAAGATTTCATTTTTGAATATTTTAAGTTGTTTTACAACAACAATCATTTAATGTCCTCAAATATGTGCTAACATATAAAGAAGAGCCACCGAAAGAATTAATTAACATTGGATTAAATATGTGTTGTGAGTATATGTTTGCATATCAAAAATTGATTGTGGAATTTGTGAATATATATGTTGTTTTACTTCTCTGATTTTATAACTGATAGAACAAAAAGAACCTTTATATCAAATCCGTGATTTATTATGGGGTATAAAACTTGCAAGAAAAAAAATATGGAACTATGTCAACATAAGAGTTGTTGAAACAAGGCATGAGATTTGGTTTTGAAGGAATGTGTGCAATTTAGGACTCACTTCTTGTTATGGTACATTGTTATTTACAATGATGCATATTATTTACTTCAATTTTCATTATTCTCACCAATGTAGATACACTCATTAAAATTTATTTTTATGTTTGCATATGGAACGTAATATAGAAGACAAAAACAATTGATGCAATCAACAAAACATTCATCCAAATAACCCAATTCATGTAAGTATCTCGAACACTGATAGCAGTTCCAACGAAATATGATGATCTATTTGGATATCAATGCAAACTATTGAATTTTTTGAAATAATTGTCTACGAAAATTAGACATTTATTTAATGTAATGGACATAATGTCCCAATTGAAAGATAGGGGGTTACCAATAACTATCCCATTTTATATGACAAAGAGCCTCTTATTCATACATAATAAAATACATTTTAATATATTCTGTTTTGTTTTCCAATGGAACTGTGATATGTTACACCACTGATTAAATATATGGATGATTAAATATTATAATGAAGAGATGAGAAATTTGATAATATAACAGATTAATCCAAACATCATATACAAATGCACTAATCAAAATTTAATTTATTTAAATACTATTATAAGGTATATGTCAAATTTTTGATGAATAACATATTTTAAAAAACCACAATAATTTCACTGTCACATGTTGATGTTTCTAAAAACGCGAAAATGGGTATAAGGACATCATATATTAATGCACACCACTCTGAATACAAGTTTTTCAACAACAATAATCACAATAATAAAAATTGGTATCCCAATGCGTTTGTAAAATAAATATGCACCGAGAAGATACACATTCCACACACCATTGTGATTTTCCTTTAACACATCGGTGCATTGTTACCTTTAACACACCAGTTCGTTAGATTATGTAAAAGCATCGGTACCGTAAGGTTTTTTTTCCTTCCCCCTTGCCTTTTGTGAAAAGTCTAGCACCTGGAATTTTTCAAGCACATAAGCACCAGGGTGTTATACTTTTGAAGCATTGGTGTTGTTTATACTACTCATCAACACTGGTCCATTTTTATGCATAAATACCATGTATGTTGGAGAAGATAAAATCAGCAGGGCTGCAAAATTTTATTTCCTGCCCTGGTGCCCTTCCTAAAAAGTACTACCCAATGCATTTTTGGAAGAGATAAGCACTGTGTGGTATACTTTTCAAGAACCAATGTTGTTTGCATTCAACACCTTGGTGCATGGTATCATAGATTGTATGGTTTGGTGCATTTTATTATTAAAGCGTCGATGTTTTTATAAATTTAACGCATCAATGCTCCATACGTTTTGTTTCTAGTCCCTATGATTTTATTTAAACTTGCAACACTAGTGCTTTTATGTTAGTAGTGCGCCAGTGCGATATTTCTAGTAAGCGCACCAATAAGAAAACGTTTGATAAAACCTCTGGCTACTCAATTTTTTTTTAGTTGTGATGAATTTTTGTACTTATAATCTCCCCTAAAACATCTGATACCACAAACACATGTTGTAGCATATATTTTTTTAACATTTTTTCCAATTTTATAACATTAATAACCTTTGTTATAACCACCACTAGAAGGTATTTTCCTTGTAGTGAGTGTATACAACAAAATCCAAATAGCACCCGAGGACTAGTAGAAATATATGTTTACTTTCCCTTGGGGGACATTTGCCTACCAAGTGCTGCCTTTTGGTGTGTGTAATTCCCTACCACCTTTGAAATAGTTGTACTAGGGATTTTCTCAGACCTTATTCATGATTGCGTGGAGGTATATATGGACAAATTTATTGTTTACATATATTTTTTTGAGGAAGCTTTGACAAATCTCGATAAGGTGTTGATTATATTATAGGAATCACATCTTCCCCTTAGTAATGTAAAATGTCTCATGCTAGTAACTAAGGGTGTTGTGCTTGCTCATGTAGTTTTTTGTTGCAGGAATTGAGGTAGATCTGACCAAGATAAAAAACTTGTCTCAACTATTGGTTCCCAAACACACAAAAAGAGGTGAGAATATTTCATGGTTTTGTTGGATACTATAGATGATTCATTGAGATATTCATAAATATTACCAAAACTTTACTTAAATTGATGTTTAAAGATGTTTCTTTTCTTTGGAATGATCCTTGTCAATGTGTGTTTGAAACTTTGAAAGAAATTTTTTATGTTACACCTATATTTAATGGGCCTAATTGGTCCCTACCTTTTCATATTTCCACGGATGCCTCAAACACAACTTTGAGGTCCTTCCTTGGAAAGAAATAAGACCAACATTATTATTCCATTTACTATACTAGTAATAAATTAGCCCCTACTAAGATGAACTATACTAGGACATAAATAAGTTCTTAGCAGTGGTAAATTCGATAAATAAATTAAGGAATTACATTACAGACTGGGCATGATTGACTTGTGAGAAATGTATCAGAATATAATTATCACCATATAAGTTTAACGAATAGTTGTTGATACACCATATCCCCATGCAACCATCTTATTTAGTCATTCTCATTCTAAAATATGTTCGTCTATGTCTACACACCCCCATAACTTAAACTATGTTAAATCAACATAATGCTCACCCAACTCGCCAATAATAAAAACATGCTAATTTTAATTTTTGACCACCTTTCCTAGTTCAATCTTTCACAATGGTAAGAAGTTGAAGACAAGTTCATTCCCCACACGGTAGGTCGACATGGCAAAGACTCCAATGTTGCATCAAGAACCCAATGTGATCAAGTTTATAAATAATTTTCCATAGGGAAGGAATTATTTTGAAGAGGCAGGTTGGATCCCATTTTGTGAAAAGCTTCAGGGGTACACTTTCAAGGTAACTTGAGCCTTTGTAGAGAATTGTGACGAGAATGTAGCTTGGTTTAATCAGTTAGATTTAGTTGTCTCGAAAGAATAAATATCCCTAAGTATTGGTATTCTGTAGGGTGGAGAAAGATGGCTCAAAAATTTCGTTAAGGAATTTGAATGTAACCAATTTTGGGTGCCGGAAAGATGGAACCCAAATTGGAGCAAGGGACTTCCATGCTCATGGATCAAGGAGGAGTGGCATGAAGCTCTTTTTCTGGTGTAGAAGTACATCACTTGGAAGGGGAGGTATGTTTTCGCCCTTAGATACCATTTGAGGTTCTTCTCATGTTTTCAAGAGAAAAAAAGGATGAATTTACCTTTTTAAGTTTCAAATATCTTGACCAAAATGGCCAAGAATGTGAAAACTCATCCTGAGCATGTTGATAGTAGCTTGTTCCATCATGGATTAATTAAAATACTGGTAGAAGAGGAGTTGAGGAAGAAAAAATAGACCTAGAGTCACTTTATATTCCATGGAGGATTTGAAAAAACCCTTTGTTCATTATGTAATCTCATAAAATGAGATAATTACAGAAGAAGGGGCAAGCCATTACACTTCAACAGGAAGAGGAAGGACTTGGAAGGGGAATCTTCTCATGAGGATCATACAAGGGAGGAAAAAGGGAAGTCTCTATTGAAGTTGAAGGAACACCTCTTTCTAGGAAAGAGAAACCCTTCCATAAGGCCAAGGAGGTTCTAACTATTGAAGATATAGAACCCCCTGAGGAGAGTGATGAGGTTCCAGTGCACAAGAAAATTGTGCTTGGAAGGAAGGACCACCACAAAAATAAAAAGAATAATGTTTTATTGGAGAAAGGAAACGGCCATGATGAATATGGAGAAATAATTTTTGGGTTATTCAAGATAGTAAAAATCAATTAGTGGAAGGAATTGAACAAGATAATGATTCAAATGAGGTGTATTGTAAAAATCACACACTGCAGACCCAAAACACATTCTTTGGATGGTAGGAGTATGATTTTGGAGGAAATGATCAAACCAATAATGTTTTATTTGATCCTAGTAGTAGAGCCATTTCTAGTGGAGACTATCATGTCAGAATTATGCAAAGAAATAAATTAAAACGTACTTAAACTTCTTTATTATGAATCTGATGTGGAGGAATTCACAGTTTATACAGACTACAAAATCGAAAGTACCTAATGTCATTGTATTTGAGGGGTTTGGAGCAACCGAAGGAGTGTAGGTTCTTGATGCTCCGAAGACATCACAACAATAAAACATATATGGGTAGGTTAAGGAAGTTTAGATACCCAATGTTTATGAACTGGAAACATTTAAGTTAGTTGAAGGGGTTGAAGTGACTAAAGGAGTACCAAAGACATTACAACAAGCTATTGATCCTGAAGAATTTAAGTCAACTAAAGGAGTACATGAAGTATTACATTACGATAAGATCCTAAGGATAAAGAACCTTATGCAACAAGTTAGAAAATTCAAGGTGTTGAACAAACAAATTGAATAGAAAAACCAAACCGTGAAGGTGAGGATTACTCGAATCAGAGAAGCTAGCGACAAGTCAACCGCCTAAAACCAATTTCTAACCAAAAAGGGAAATTATTAGTATATGAAGTTGAGTACGTTGGTGAATTTTTGTATAAAGATAAAGTTAAAGCCTTTGTAGGAAAAAAGTATCTTCTGGTTCAAGGTACAGAGGGTGCAATGCACGAAGATGTGCAATAATTTGGGTGTGGGGGAGATGACGAGTCTCGACTTTGACCCATATATTACATATATTAAACACTTTTTTTTCCTATCATATTCTATTTTTTTTCCCCATTTTCCTATACTATAAGTAGTTATGAGCTTAATAAGGTGATTACATATCATTAAACACATTTTCTCATCAATTAAATATGTGTTTTTAGTGAATTTTCTTTGCTTGATTAAACTTGGAAATTTCAACTCATATATAGGTTATAGGACTAGTAGTTGTAGATGAGTTACCGAAATCACACTAGTTATGCACATTAAGTTGAACTACCGGAAGCCGCTATAGACAGAAAATTGTGCCCAATTTTGATTTCACGCCCAAAGACCATTTCAAACATGAGGACCAACACAACTTAGGACCTTTTTTTTTTTAATAGAACATATCCTTATTCTGGAATACAACTTTAACGTAATAATTTTATTGGGCATTTATGATCCACATGTTGTTTTTGTATCAATCGTTAGAATGGTTATAATGTTGGGATATTTGGGGAATGAATGAGGCCAAGGTACACAGTTTGGGTATTTTGGTCCAACCTATTGGATATTTGAACTCTATATATTGATGTAAATAGTCCTAGATGGGTTAGCTATTGTAACAGAGGATTATTGTAGCGACCATATTTTGTGAACAAAGGCTCTATAGTTTGTAACTTATTTTTTATTATTAATATAAATTCCATGTTTTTTATTTAACTATGAGTTAATCTCTTATTCCTATAATGCTTGTTTGTACCTTTGATACCAATTGTCGAGCAATTGTTTATTGGGTATTCTCCCCCCGTGGTCATGCTCTTTTCACTAATGTTTGTTCTCTTCACATATCTGATGTCTAAGTCCAATTATTAATGCAACATATGGAAGAAACACAACAATAATACCACTCATCATATTTGCAACACAAAATTTGATTAGTAAAGAAATGTTAATATGCAACAAACGCCATGATTAGCCTTTTTCTTCCACGCTTATTGTTAAGTAGTAAATAATTGATACCAATTGTTAATTGAGTAATATGATACCCAATTGTTAATTTGAGTACACTCCCCATGTGGTCATGCTCTCTTTGTGGCATTAAGAATCTACAAACACACTTTCATAAGACAAGGAAACTATGGCAGCAAATAGATCATCATCTATGTCATGTCATCATCAACTATACTCAGATTGACAATCCAATTTAGTAATATAATGTAGAATTAGCATTAAATCAACCAATACATACTACTTAAGTCATTTTCAATCAACCAAAATACTCAACAACACTAGTCTATATCAGAAACTTTATAAATTAAAGAAAACAAAAAGGGGCATACTTCCCTTAACCTTCAGATGCATTACTTGGCATGTTCCTTTTTATTCCTTGCATGTATCGTTTTTGGCTTCACTTGAGGCCAACCTCTTCTTTTCAATGAAGAGGGAAAATGGATATACTCCCCCTAAATAGATTGTCTCCCTTTTTGGTTATTGACTGGGGCAACACCATGTTCTAATGGCTTGCTCCACGCTTGTCTTGTTTCCTATATGAGTAACTTTCTGCCACGATCTAAGAAATCACACCACTAATCATGCTTATCCTTTTTTTTTTTTAAGTTAATAGATTTATATTAATTCAGGATAAAATTACATTGTGATGAGCTTTTCATATGTGAAAAAATTTCCTCACTCCAATCGGATTTGTACTAATCATGCTTATCAATTATATCTAATGTGCATATTTATTTTCCTTCTTCTTCCTTTGTAATCGCTTTGATCTTGATCTATGTTGAGGGATTATCTCTTGTACCTGATTGAGCTCTTTGTTTATTACAGGTGATATAAGAGAGATCAACCACAAGAATTTCTGTATCATATTTGTGCATCCTATAATAAAACTTAGGCATTTGTTGCATTATTGCTTATTTTGGCATGGTTTTATTATTGTTGTTATAAATTTGTATTTGTTGGTTTTGCACATGATCCATGCATTTGTTCATAGTTTACTAGAAAGGAGGGTGTATTATTTCCAAGTTTGCTTGTAGCTACTTTGTGCCAAAAATTTCTACACCTACAACATTCAATGTTATTTAAGAAAAAGGAAATGGGATTATTCTTACCATATCCTATGTTCAAAAAATCTCTTGGGTTGATACTCACTTTCCTAGGTTTATTATGCCTTTGAAGTCTTGTTGTTGAGAAGAAAATGACCTATGCTTGTGGTTGTTTGAATGACTATGTTGGGAAATTTTTTGGTGTGGCTAAAACAACAAATTTATTTTCTTATGTTGTAGATTTTTCTTTTCTAGACAGTTGGAAGCATAATTTCCAGCTTCACAACAATAAAATTATGTGAGAAGCAATTTATCTTTGGCTTCATGATTTCCTTGCTCCGTAGGGGTTTCTTTACCTGATTCTCCTTTAGATTTCAAAACTATCTTAACGTGAGGGGGGCTATGGTTGCTTACAATGTCAGACAAGGATTCAAAAATACGATATATGGAAAAATGATCTTTTAGCTCCTTCCATACTACTACTAGATGAACAATTGCCTCTTCCATCAGAACTTGCAATTGAGCAGCTAAAAGACAAATGGTCTATTGTTCTACAATAACAATAGAATAGGAGAAAATTCTTCTTGTTTTGATTCAAGATATTCAATACTATTTGAATCTTTGACTTCTACATTCTTCAAAAAATACCTCTTAACATCACATGCAACTTGAGTTTTTTTCCTATAGATGGAATACAACTCATTCCATATCTCTTTGGTAGAATCACAATGGGTCACTTTTTCAAGATATGAATTAGACAATCCTTCCAAGGTTTCCTCGTTGGATTGTTTATTGAAATTATTTCCTTTTAATCCATTCTCCACATATAGCCATATATCCAAATCAAGAGATTGTAAGTAGATTCTCATTCTTAACTTCCAAGTTGTATAATTTGAACCATTTAAAAATGGAACTCCATAGGAGGTAATCTAATCCTGGTTTTCCATGATCCCTGATCTTCCTTCCAGTTGTCAAAATTATCCCAAAGGAACCTTTCTCTAATACCAATTTTTAGAAACTAAGACACTACTGAGAGAGGGGTGTGAATCAGTAGTGTAACCAAATTATAAAACTATTTCCAAATTAAACTTTTCAAGAAATTTAACTATCAATCATGTAACAGAAACAAACAATATATGAAGGAAATATCAACATAATCATTATCATACACATAGGAAAAATATAAAGACATAAATATTCTTCTTTATTCCTTCATTTAAGGCAAGCTACAACTAGCTTTTACATCACTTCCCTACAAGTTTCTACTTGCAGGTTTCTCAGGTTGCCACCTGAAGGAAGCTACCAATCCCCAATTTATTAGCTACCACTGAAAGGAGATACTAACCATGATTTATTATCTACCATTGAAAGGAAACTCTTATTCCCAAATTTATCAACTAATATTTAAATAAGCTACTACCCCTAGTTTTATCAGCTTCTACAGAAAGGAGCTACTACCCTTAGTTTACCAGTTGCTACTCAAAGAAACTCCAACACTTGATTATTTTCTAGCCACTACTGGAAGGAGATATAACCCTTGAAATACAAGCTCCAACTTGTTTGTCATGTTGATCCATCCTTCATTAATTTTCAAACTCAAATCAATAAGACTTTCTTGCTTCAAAAATAATGTGTCCTACTCTTATACCTCAATGCCTTCCTTGCATACCCCGGATGTGAGTGTTTGAACTGGGTCAGGAGGTGGCAGCCCCATTGCGTGACACATGGCCTAGCCACATGGCAATGCATGGGGCCTGTCTTGCAACCCTTTATTTCTCTAGCTGCTCGCCTCAAGTTGACATTACTGCCTCTTCCCTTCGCCTTAACGCCTATCCGGTCCGTAGCCCTGAGATCTTCTTCATGGCATCGTGCCCTCCATTGTTTCCATTCTCTTCATGTCACTTTCGATTCTCAGTTGTCTCTTCTCTGAGTTCCCCCTTGCCCTCAACGAAGCATTGTGACCTCCACCTTCTTCTAGCCTCCACGCCTCATTACACCTGCTCTCATATTGTCTTGCAGACTCTGCACGCCTACCTCAACGCTCACTCAACCTCAACACCTCCACTAGCTATCCTCCATCATGCTCATTCTTGCTCCAGCATGCTGGAGAGGCATAGAATGCGTTGCCGCCGTGGAAGAGGCAGGGGCCAGCCCTCACGCCCGCCCATCTCCATTCACTCTGACAGTCGCTCTCTGCCTCCTGAAGACAATTTGGCTCATTTCCACTTTGATTGCACCCTGGAAAGACCTCGAGTTACAACCGCCATCACTATGAGCTTTCAGGAGGCACCTTCGAGCTCTGCTAGGTCGGGTTCTAGAAAATGTCTAAGGAAATCTACAATTTCTCTAGCACCTCCTTAGCGCTCTCAGAAAAATCTGAAGCTCTGCCAGTCAAACCAGAAGCGCACTCCTCCAGTAGCAAAGGTAGCGGAAGCGGAAGTCCAGAATGCTTGGTGGGTGAGAAGAAGAAAGGCAGTGCCAGCCTTGTGAACACCGCCACCACGCTAGAACCCACCGCTCAGAACTCAAAGAAAGATGGCAATTCTTCTTATGATTACAGGTGTCTTATCATTGAGGAGCCACCACCACAGCCTCATGACACTTAACATGACATGCAGCTACAACAATGAGAGGTTTCCTCTCTCTATTCTTATTAATTTCTCTGATATCATGTATTTCCTGAACAATTTGGCAAACTCTTAGTCTTTTCTAGTTAATGTTGGTTTCCATACTACGGGGAGTGATTTTTGGACTGGTTTCCCCATCTGGGGTGGTCATATTTTTGTCTTTTGGAACTTTGCTCCCTCCGAAATTGGCTAGCATAGCAATTCTGGAGGGAAGCTTCAACTTGTATACTATTTTCATATTAGTAGAATAGACTAATTTAGAAAAGAAAAAAATGCCTTCCTTGCATAGATAAACTCTTTTTTTCTTCTTCTAAAACACCACATTACTTCATACATGCCTCAACCACCTCAAATCACCTCTTTCAACATCCCATCCACCATAAATACACCTTCAAAAAATACTATTCATTGGCTTCTGACCTCTGCTACATACACCAAAATCACCATTAAAACCAATATCACTAATGCATTATGTGCATTCTAAAACACCTTTCAAACACCAAATATGATATTTGATTCACCCTTGATGCATGCTAGCATTATGTATTCTATTCTTCCAACAACCACCAAATTGGTTGTTTGATTATGCTTATAAAGGAATTGAGCTGATATTTTTAGAGTTTAAAACTTTAGTTATCTTAAACTCTTTAAAATGAAAAATACTTATTTTTATTATGCAACACTTTTTTCAAGTCTTCTACATGTGTTATTGAAGTCTTCAATCTATGATCTTCTATCTCTATGAGAAAATATGAGTTAAACTACCCAAATTTTCAATTCTGGAAAATATCAGGGTTTAGCTATGACTTTCTAAATTTGGTTGACTACCAAATTTGGCTAAATTTCCAAATATGTTGTTAAATATTTCCATGCCACTAAAAATTATTCCAACCCATTCATTTTGTGTTTTCCAAATTTAGTAAATTTTTGGTTATGGTGCCAAACCACCAAATTTTTCCCAATAGTGAAAAATTCGAAAGATATTGATTTGTTCATTGCAATAAGTGCTTTAAATCATTTTTTGGAACATTATGGCCCAAATGGCTTGAGTTGTTTTTTAAAACATAGATTCTGACCCATTTCATGTATTATTTCAGCACGTAGGCCCTTAGTCTCACAACACATGAAACCATCACACATAACCTCTAGCTGGCCCTTTTTGCACTATGGCCCAGAGGGCTTAAGCACGCACAAAAATCTTTGTACACTCTATATATACACTCACAAAGAATCATGTGCTAGAACAAACACTTTAGCCCTTAGATTTTATTTCCCCATAAATACACAATGTATTACATTTTAAAAAACTCGAGGAAAATCCTCTAAGATTATGTGTCCTAATGGGGTTGCCTTCCAAGTCCACTAGCGCGCCTCCAATTAGACCGTCACTCTAGTTGTATGCCACCTCATCTGACACTACGTCCCAAATCTATGTCAACATAGAGAAAAAAACTTACATATTTCTTAGAAATCATCGAGGTTCTTGGATTTCCAGGGTCTGGGATGACGTATCCCTATGGGAACTCACGTTGCACACATGGATCAATCATAAAATAATCAAGTTGATATGTCTTTTCACCTGGATGTCATGTTTTCCTAGAGCTTTTT
>CM076577.1:1051610170-1051776320 GCA_034641835.2 Pinus albicaulis | reverse complement strand
GTAGAAAACACCTCTACTAGACCCCAACAGCTTTCTCGCTAGAATTTTCTACTTGTACACTCTCATAAAATTTCAGGGTAATTATTTTGGGATGATGTGTCTTCCACGATGACACTGCCTGCACTCCTCTGCCACATGTCACTCATAAATTGGTGCCATGAGTCACATGTTTTCATCCCACTTAGGTACCTAAAAATGCAAAATATGCATGCCACATGTCACATCGCCATTGGTTCCACATCATGTGACATCATTGTTCCACTATGGCTCCACCGTGGCTCCATGCAACCTCAAGTGGCCAATCAAAACATGTCATGTGCCTTCTGTTGATTTGTCCATGTTATTTAATGTCCACATCATCATACAACAGAAGGGTGTCCCGAGCCTTGGTTGTTTCATTAATTTATTTGCTAAAATTATTGTTGGATCCTCCATGATGTTGGCTTCTACCAATCAACTCTTGCCATTATGTATATGCTTTTTCGCCCCATTTTTGCGTCATCCTAACGACTTGTCACCTCAGAGCTTTGGACTCGCGCCCAGTTTATAACCCTTAGGGAAAAACTTACAGGATGATGTGGCTTGTGGGGTCCCCTATTGGATAATTTGTGCCAATCAAAACTACGCCCACTACTGACATCCTCTACCATGTCCTCCCCATGCCCTGTCACCTTGGAGGTTTCACTCGCAATATCTCATTAATCCCACTGGGGAGAATCTGTTAGGGTGAGTTATACATAGGGTCCCTTGTTGTTGTGTTGTGCACCAATCAACATTTTTTGAATCCTCTTCCATGTACTCCTAGCGCCTTATCACCCCAAGGTTTGGACTCACCTATCTTCAAAACTTTTGGGGAAAATCCGTCGGGGTTACATGTCCTAGGCGAGGACCTCTGTTGACTTGTAACTGAATGGAATATACCGAGCTGATGTCAAAGCGAAAGAAAGTGCATATATACAATATGTGAAAATATGTTGTGTTTTCCTTTGTCATTGATGTTAAAGGGGGAGAGATAATACACAACATGGGGAGAAATTAACAAACATTGCAGACCAAGTAGAGTACATATTGTGCACAATGATCAAAATTCTTTTTCCATCAATGAAACTCTCATATTTAGTAACCCAATTTAGTGTTTCCATCAATGAAAAAGGGGGAGATTGTTAGAAAGTGTTGTCAATGGTGTCAAAGGTCTGATGTAAAAGGAATTGATGTCAAAAGTGTTGATGTCGATAGTGTTGTTATTGATGTCGAAGGTATTTGAATTGATTTCAAAGGAATTTCCTAAGAGTGCTTTGGTAGCTGTAGTCTTTAGTCGAGAACCATCATATTAGAAGGCTATGTGAAGAAGCTGTAAAATCTTATACCCATGGTGGTTGGATGGCCCAAGATTTGAGGCTATTTTTGCTTTAATAGATCAGATAAAATGTATTTGGAAACTAATCAGATGGATAGATCTCAAAAATATATTTCCAATGGTATATTGAAGTCTAAAAAAGGCCTCCTGGATCAAAAGGTATGGGCAGTCAAAGTTATGAGGAAAAAATTAAAATTTGGGCAGGGCCAAGGGCCCCACATCATAGTCAACATGCAAGTACAACCATGTAGGTGAGTGTGTAGACTAATAAAAATCTGATGAGGGGTTTTGTGCTAGACACATCACCCTGAAGGATTCCATGTCATTTATAAGTCGACGAAGGCCCTCGCCCAAGACACGTAACCCCTACGGATTTTCCCTAGAATTTTTGAAGATAGATGTAAGTCCAATCCTCTAGGGTGGAAGGGCATTGAGAGGACGTGGAAGAGGATGCAGACAATGGAGGAAACATTGATTTGTTCACAACACAGTAGCAATGACCCCATGGATAGCTCACCCCAGCAAATTCTCCCCAGCAGGATCAGCGAGAGACTACTAGTGAAACCTCCAGGGTGATAGGCATCAGGATCATGTGGTGGAAGACGAAAATAGTAGACATAGTTTTTATCGGTTCAAGTTATCTAATGGGGGACCCCAAAAGCCACATCATCCCAAAAAAAAATCCCTGGGAGTTCAAAACAAGGTGTGAGTCCATACCTCTGGGGTGACAGGGCATTATGATGATGCAACAGAATGGTGACAAAGAATATACATAATGAGAAGCGTTGGTTGGTATAAGTTAACAACATGAAGGATCCCACAGGAATTTTAACAAAGAAATTCATGAAAAAACCAAGGCCTATGATGCTGATGTGGACATTAGAAAACATGTAAAAATCAATAGAAGACACATGGAAGGTTTTGATTGGACGCCAAAGGTGATGTGGGGTGACGTTGGCATGATTATGTCAGCATGCCATAGCACCAATGGATACGTGACACGTGGAATACAAATTTGGTGTTTTTAGGTACCTAAGTGGGATAAAAATAGGTGACACGTACCACTGGTCAACAAGTGACACATGGAAGAGGATTACAGGTGGCATTGTCATTGTGGACACATCATCCAATAAGAATGATCCCATAATTTTAGAAGGTTGCACAAAAAAAAAAGTCCAGGGAGATAGTCCCGAGACACTATGGCATCTAGGTGTCAAATATAGATCACCCTGACTATTTTGTGATTGGTCCATGCATGTGTTAGACATGAGGTTACACATGGATGTCATCTCGGATCCTGGAAGTCCAAGCACCCTAGAATTTTCTAAGAGAGCTACAAGGTTTTTCTCCGGGTTGATGTAGCTCCAAGGCACAACATCAGATGAGGTGGCATACAACTGGAACAACGATCCAATTGGAGGCACACAAATGGATTTAGAAGGAGGCCCCACTAGGACACATAATCTTAAATGATTGTCCCTAACATTTTTGAAATGCACTCCATTACGTATTTCCAAGTGATAAATTGTTTTCTCTAGCATATGGTTTTGTGTGGGTGTATATACTGAGGGCACAAAGATTTTTTTCTGTGCTTAATCCCTCTAAGCTATAGCACAAAAAGGGCAAGCAGGAGGTGGTTTCCTATGTTCTGAAACTAAGGACATATGGGTTTAAACAATACATGGACGGGTCGGAAATTATGTTCTAAAAAAACCCTCGGGGCCATAGTGTTCCACAATCATGATTTAAAGCACTTATTGTAATGAACAAGTCAACATATTTCAAATTTGGCACTATTGTGCCAAATTTGGTGGTTTGACACCATAACCAAGAATGCACTAAATTTTGAAAACACATCATTAATGATTTGGAAGCATTTTTAGTGGCATGGACAAATTTAACAAATAATTGGAAAATTGGCCAAATTCATTAGTCAGTCAAATTTAGAAAGCCACAGCTAAACCCTGATATTTTCCATAGTTGCAAATTTGGGCAGTTTAACTTGGATTTTCTCATAGAGATGGAATATAAAATATTTAAGACTTAAATAACACATCTAAAAGACTTGAGAAAAGTGCTACATAAGAAAAATAAGGATTTTTGCATGTAAAAGATCTTATGGTAACTAAAGTTTTAAATTCTAAAATATCATCTCAATTCCTTTATAAGCATAATCGAACAACCAAGTTGGTGGTTGTTGGAGCAATGGAATGCATAATGTTAGTATGCATCAAGGGTGCATCAGAGATCATATTTGATATTTGAAAGGTGTTTTAGAATGCATAGAATGCATTGGTGATATTGATTTTAATGGTGTTTTTGGCATATGTAGCAGAAGTTAGAAATCAATGAATAATATTTGTTGAAAGTGTATTTATGGTGGATGAGATGTTGAGAGATGTGATTGGAGGTGGTTGAGGCATGTATGCATCAAGGTGGTGTTTTCGAAGAACATAAAAGATTTTATCTATGCAAGGAAGGAATTGAGGTATAGTAGTAGGACAAATTATTTTTTAAGTAAGAAAGTCGTATTGATTTGAGTTTGAAAATTAATGAAAGATGGATCCACATGGTGAGCAAGTTGGAGCTTTCATTTAAGGGGTTGTAGGTCCTTCCATTAGTGTCTAGTAAACAATCAGGAGTTGGATATCCTTTTAGTAGCAACTGATAAACCATGGGTAGTAGCTTATTTCAGTAGAAGCTGATAAAACCAGGGGTAGCAGCTCCTTTTAGTGGTAGCTGATAAACTGGGGAGCAAGAACTTCATTTCAAAGGTAGATAATAAATCATGGTTAGTATCTCCTTTTAGTGGTAGCTGATAAATTTGGGAGGTAACATCCCAGGGAATCCACAGGATGTTGAAAGACTCCAAGAATTGGATCGGTAACTCTCAGTTGATTTATTTTTAGTATGTGTAAATGTTTCTTTTAAGCACAATGTGATATTTTCATTTGATTGTTAAGTTGTAGGGAGAATTGAACATGTTAGAAACCTCTAAGATGTTGATAAATGAGATGATATTTTAATATTATTGTTTATTATTATGTTCATGTGGCTTGCAAGTGGTGAATCTATGTTTAATACAATTCTTGAAGAGTGTGTTTATAGCAGATTGTTGCAGTGTTTATTGATTTAGAACCTGTCACACTGCTTTCTGCATATATTTTTTTGGCACCTCGGCAGCCTATTGGCCCTGGTCTATAATCTAATGAGCAAAAATTGAAACCATTAAATTTCCCAAGAATTATTTTTATGCTATATTTCAAGATTTGAATAAATGGAGGCATTATCTAGTGCCTGAGAAAAAAAAAATTACACTGATAACCATGCTCTACATTTTATTAGTAACCAACCGAAGTTAAATTATAGGCATGCAAAATGGATTGAATTCTTACTAAATTTTACTTTTGTGAGAAAATATGCTAGCGGTTCACCAAAAAATTAGTTGATGCTTTAAGTAAAATTAATTTACTTCTACAAGAATTTGAAGTGAATGTTTTAGGATTTGATGAACTAAAGGAGATGTAGAAGAATGATTTAAATTTCAAGGAAGCACATGCAGCATATGAGAATCTAACCAATGTAAAAATAACTTTGTGGTCAAGCTACATGATGCAAGGAGGTTTTTGTTTAATGATAGTAAGCTTTGCATACCCAATTATTTGATGAGAACCAAATTGATAAAGGAAAAACAAAATGCAGGAGTGTTAAGGAACTTTAGGACTGACAAAGCTTTTTCTTTGTTAAATTATTTTTATTATTGGCTAGGGATGCAAGTTGTGGTACAAAAATTTGTGGGAAAGAGCAGAGTGTGTCAACATTCCAAGGGAATAATTCATAATATGAGACTATAATAGACACTTCCCATTCCAAGCAGGCTTTGGGATTCTAATAGCATGGATTTTGCCTTGGGGTAATCTCAAACACAAAGAGGTTACAATTGTATTTTGTGCTTGTGGATAGGTTTTCTAAATTGGCTCATTTTATACCTTGTTCAAAAACCATTAATGAAACCAATGTTGCAAATTTATTTTTCAAGAATTTGTGATCAAGTTGCATGGTTTTCCTAGAACCATTGGTTTTAAATCAGGAAACAAGGTATGTAGGTCATTTCTAGAGGACCTTATGGAAGAGACCAAGGACCAATTTAAATTATTGTTCATCTTACCACCCACAGATAGATGGAAAAACAAAGGTGGTGAATATAATTTTGGGGAATATCTTGAGAATTTTGGTAAGTGAGCATCCCGAGCAGTGGGATCGAGTGCTTTCTCAAGTGATTTTTCCTACAATGACTCACCTAACAGAAGCACATGAATTAATCCATTTCATATTTTGCATGGAATGCCCCGTAGGGGAGTGTATGAATTAAGAAATTTGGGAAAGTAGGAACTCAGGAGTACAAATGGCGAAGAAATTGTAGTGAGTATGTAGGAGTTACAAGAAAGTTAAACAACAATTGTAGGAAAACAATAACAAGTACAAACAAAAAGCGGACATAAAAATAGCACAACTAGAATTTGGAAGGTGGCGACCTAGTTATGGCATATTTGAGAAAGGAAAGGTTTCATGTTGGGACATACAACAAACTTAAGCTCAAGAAAATTGGTCCTTGTAAAATTTTAAGGAAGTTTTATTCTAATGCCTATGAATTGGAACTTCCTAAAGACATTAGAGTATCACCAATTTTCAATATAGAAGACCTATACTCCTTCAAGAAATTAGATAGTATTGTATTGCATCATATGCACTAATATGTGATTAAGACCATAGCAACAAGTGGGAGAAATAGCTACCCAAATGAACTCATAAAAAATTTGAAACAATATCGGGTCAGAGAAAAATCGAGAAAACCAGAGGAAAGAGTATATTTATTATCTAATTAAATGGAAACAACAACCAGTAGAAGATGCTACATGGATGACAAAAACAAATATTCTTCACTATGGTACCAGTGTTGAGAAGTTGATGGATAATTCTTTTCTTCCACAAGAGTCTGATGCATAAAAATCTACAAGGCAAGTTCATTTTTTACCTCGTTAGATCAAAATTCTATTTACCAAGGGATTTTTCCCTATTTTATTTTATTTTGTAATATTTTCTGAGTATATCTAGAAGTATTTGTATTGTTAAGTGGTTAGAGTGAGGTTTTAGTGGTTAGAGTGAGGTGTTATTAGTTAGCTATATAAAATATAGAGTTAGCTCAAATAAAGGACTATTAGAAAAATAAACTCAATTTGTTAGAACTTAGTTATGAGAGCTATTTGTATGTAATAGAAAAAAAAATCTCAGAAAGGAGAGTGAGAGCAAAGAGGAGAGAGTTTTGAAGTAATAGGAAGAAATAATAAAATTGTAAAATGTGTGTAATCGTCCTTGCAGAATTAATCATATTTCGTGGGTTTTGTTTTTATGACTTTATGTAACACCCCTGTAAACCGTTGGCATTTACAATTTTTACGGAACTATTATTATTTAATTATCATGTAGTTACTATGCCTTATGAATCGATTGGTTGTCAAGAAACTGATTCATGAGTTCATTAGGGTTTCGTGCGGTTGCAACTGCCAAGTCTTAACCGATATAAAATACAATATGGAGGGAGAGGCATGAGAGAGTTCTTCTATGTTAATCTTGACATGTATTATATTCTTCTTAACGTCTTTGAATTTTTGGATGCATTGGTGTAGCACGGGTTTCCTTCATTATATCAAATTCTCTGTGTTTTGAAGCCACATACTCATGGCTATGATTTAAATCCCTTCTCATGGTACTTTGTATAGTTACCATGGTTACTTTGGCCAATGGTTACACTGATACTCCCATGGACCCTACAACATATGAAATTTGTCACCAGAATGCTACATCACTTCGTTCAATGCAACTGCATGCTCGGAATTTGGATGCATGCTTTTATCGCTCGAGCCAAGTTAACATTTACACTCACAGTAAAGGTATTCTCATAGTCTCTTAGAGTTGTATTTACTTTGAAAAGTTAACATTTACACTCACAGTAAAGGTATTCTCATAGTCTCTTAGAGCTGTATTTACATTTAAAAGCTAACATTTACACTCATAGTAAAGGTATTCTCATAGTCTCTTAGAGTTATATTTACATTGATTATTGTGAGAAGTAAAGGTATTCTCTTTGACAGATTCTAAGACATTTATTATATTGAATTATGGTGAGTCGTAAATTTATTCTCTTTGATAGTTTGTAAGAGATTTATTTTTTGAATTATGGTGAGCCGTAAAGGTATTCTCTTTAATAGTTTCTAAGAGATTTCTTTACTCTGAATTATGGTGAGACGTTGTGTTGAAGGCTACTCTTATGAGTGCATGTCCGAAAGGTTAATGGATGCAAAGATGTTCTTTTTCTGAAGGTACTCTTATTATTGCATATCTGAAAGGTTAAGGTATGCAATGATGTCCCTTTATTGATACATATGTAATGAATACTATTATATAAGTAGTTAACCTAATAGAGTGAACGTTATGAAATGTTAAAGGAAGTGAAGAAAGTGAAATTCGATTAACCTTGGAGATATTTAGGTGAATGAGAAATTAACCATCCTATTTCTTGAAAAATTTAAATACGTCTTTGCATAAGACATGCTTAATTCTAGTTATTGTGGTATTTGGTTATAAGCATGCAAATACTATCTATATTTCTTAATTTGTTATTTCAATTTAACATGTTTGTATTTTATTTATCTTTTTAGTGAAGAGAATACTTGTATCTATTTTCTTGATTCCTTGGAAGGAACATGTTTGGTGCTAAATTCCTGGAAAAAGAAATATGAGTTATAATGTTTCTTTAGGATACTTCTTCGTTTACATGAAAATAATAGTTAATGATGGTAGAAGTCTAAGAAGGAAATATGTCGTGCATACATTAAAGAATTCTAATAATGGAATATGTTGTGCATACATTAAAGAAGAGCTATTATGATAAGCTCTTGTGTTATAAAGATATGTTCTTTGCATGGATAGAAGGAATATTGAGCTATGTTTCCTTACGAAAAATTATATGTGATTACTCTATGCTATCATAACTATTATGTTAGTTTCTTTTGGAATAAGATCATGTATATGCATGCAAGATTCGTATTAGCTTTCGTTGGAAAGAATATACATATTTGTATGTGGGAAAAGATAGCATGTTGTGTTAGACTACATTGGAAAATATTCTTTGGTAAAGAAGATGTATTACATGCACAAAATCCATAGCAATGCGTTGGTTTCCTTGGAATATATATATGAGTAATGTTAGTATAATCTATGAAAAAGAAGACATGTATTTGTATGCTTTATTGCATTAGTTTTACAGAAAAGAGAACATGTTTTTGCATGCTTTATTGTGTTAATAATTCCCTTTGGGAAGATTCTTTTGTAAACTATATGCATTTTCATGCATAGGAACAACATTCATTTTGATTAGATTTCTTTACGTATTTGCATGCAAAAGTAATAGCTGAAGGTTCAATTACTTTGATAAGGTTTATGTAATTCACGTGCACGAAGATCATAAATTATGTATTATTTTCTTTTAAAGAAATGTCTGATAGTTGTAGTTATTTTCCTTGCAAGAATGTGTGCTTATGCGACATAAATATTAGGTAATGTAATTGTTGATAACTAGTGCATATGCAGTGCTATTAAAGGAAGAATTTCATGATATTTTACTTGCATGTCATGAATGTACATGAATAGATGGGGACACATCACTAGTATAGATTTGTGAATGGGTTGATTAATACTTTATGAATCCTGGCATCAATATATGTTGAAGACAACATTAGCATGAAATGATGGTGACTTATGCAAAGGATATATTATGCTTAACATGGTGGCAGGTAAATGATTAATGGTTCATGCAAATGAGTGCGAGTTGCAGGATGGTCCATTGTAGGTACAACCATGCCACCAAGATATAAAGATATGAAGATTAGTGGATAAATCCTATCTTAATTATTGTAATGGCTTTAAGCTAGATATTTGTATTTAAACGATATTTCCATTTAATATTTATAACAATGGTTAAGGGATGGTATCCCTTATGAGCCATTGAGTGAGGGGTGAACACCCTCACGAGCGTTTAATAATAAAATTAAACATTTGCTGGTTTTCATCCTACGGGGTTTCCAGGGTATATTGGTGTTCAATGATGTGATTGATTATTGTGTTAGATTGATGATGTTGAATCCTTTCTTGTTGTGATGTTCATAATGTCAAGTATGTGATGACAACATGAATAATGAAATGAATGCAAGGTTACATCATACATATTTATGTTAATGTACTACAATAGTGGTTGTTAATGGTTAAGAAAATTACTATTCTTACACTAAGGTTACACTATGAACTGGGGAACATTTTATCTAATGATTAGTGAGGAATATTTAATAGTGATTTGGATAGTTACCCGTGGGTAATTTGTATAATTTTTTTTTAACTCCTTGCATTTCCATGTGAGGATATCGGGGTATGTTACAAGTGGTATCAGAGCTAAAGGTTGCAGCACTGGCGCCTTTGGGATTTGTTAAGCGAAAAAAAATTGAGGTATGCTACTAATGGACATCAATTAAGGTATGATTCTATCAATCTACAAATTGATTGATATATGATTCTAGAAATCTACATATTGATTGATATATGAAGTAGTCTACTTTTGACATGAGATGTGCAATTCATGTTTATAACTACATTGAAGAGTAATAAGTAATAAATGTTGCTGTAAAACGGTTTTCATAGCATTGGAATCCTGTTGAGGATAAAATACAATAAAACCTTTGTTGTACTTATGAGCAACCTAAGTACTCACTAGTGAAAGTGATAGCTGACTATTAACATTTGGGTATATGAAATATTACACATACATTTAATGAGCAAAACTAAATTTACCATGCACTACTTGAAAAAGATGAATGTGTATAGTGATGGTGTGTGAAACTAATGCATGAATTCAAAAGATGGGGAAAGTCCTTGAAGAGGATGATAGTGTTTTAAAATGAAATTGAATGAAACCTTTTAGATGTTAAAAATACATAATGAGTTGAGTAGTGAGACTTGACTATAATGGCTAGTTACTGAATGAGTCATGTCATGACTGAATTAAGATTATTAGTAGCATTGATTAGTTATTTATGACTAATTAATGAAATTCATATGCATAAATTGATTTTGATTAAATTTTATTGAAAGTTTTGAACAAGTAACTATGGTAATTACTTCATGTGTCAGTATGTTGGTAACAGAATAATGTGGGAATTGGAAATGTTTGCACTCTTACCCTAATCGTTATTGAGATATATGCATTAATGAATATATATATATATATATATATATATATATATATATATATATATATATATATATATATATATATATATATATATATATATATATATTATTGCATGACATCATTGTATGCATGAAACTAAAATGATTGCAGAAGATAATACTTATTTAAGAAATGCATATTTATGACTAGCATTGTTGATGATATATTTAAGCATGGGTAGTTTAATGGCAACAATAAAACCTGTGAAATTAAAACATTGCAATGCAAATTGCAACCGTAAATGTTAAAGTATAATGTTATAAAGTGCATGATGTTTTATTTTGGAAATGATAATGTATAACACATGTATGTTATTCATGTTCCCTGTTAATATAGATATCATTGGACCCATGTTGAGGGCCAAGTATGATGTATGATGTATATTAAGTTTCTTTTTCTTTATGTATAATGTGCATATAGTTCATTATGTAATTTACTATGGGAAATAATGCTAAAAGAGAAATTTAACATGCCAGACAATTTTGAACAATTGTGAAAGGCTAGAAGGCCTTGGGTTGATGGTGGTTGCCTGCCCGGAGGGGTTGATGGCACTTGCCTGCTCAAATTCCTTCTCCCTAGAGATAGATGATCTCAGTAAGGGAAAATAGTTGGCCAAGATGTTGAAGAGGGAAAAACCTAAGGCAACTCTATTGATTTTGGAGCCTATTGGAGGTGGCCCAAAATTCCTCATAAACGAGACGCTATCAGAGGAATAGGCAGGATGCTGCCAAGAGGAATCCTATATTGGACCTTGTGTGGTCATTGGAATTCTTGAGCTGGTTTGCCAGTGGAATTCCAGACTGGCCCTCGTATGGTCTCTGTAAAAAAAATTGTCTAGATGTGAAAATTACTCGATTTGGTTGTGGAAACTAGTTCCCATGGGTTGGGAGGAGATTTTTTTTTATCATTGTGGTTCTCATAAAAGAACAAGTTAACTAATCAGTTATTTTTTGTATTAAAATGAATTTTTTATATGATTGTGTAAATATTTTATGTAGGTATTGAGAGGAAAGGAGCCTAGGGCTCAGAAAGGAATTACATAAAGTATAAGTTCCTTTTATTGTATTACTAATATTTTGAATGTATTAGTAGGGGCTAGGACAATATGCCCTTGGTGCATTGATTGACCATTTGTACGATTATAGAGCTAGGTGCTCTTTGAGTACTTTTTGAAGTACTGTGTGGATTTGTTTAACAGGAGCAAAGAAAGTGTGCATGTGGTATAGTTATTTATAATTTTGATGACCAAAGTATTGGTGCTCTCTAAGTACTTGTACAAGTACTGTGATTAAAAAGTCACTTTACATCGCGTAAATAATTGATAGCTAAACATATTTTATTTCACTAAAAATTTTGTGACTAATGTTATTATTATGGATTGTTGATCATAGATTAAATGGTGCTTGTTGCTGGGTTGTTAAACCATTGGAGCGCTTGTGTAAAAGTGACCATGAATTCCAAGAGTAATTGGTGAGTAATGGTAAGTTAGTATAGAGATGTTTTTTTATTTCTATAAAATTGAATAATGGCTAGGTGATGGAAAGGAGAAGTTTCTTATTTTCCAATTGTAAATCCTTATGGCTATTGAACAAACTTTGTTGGTTTTGCTAATGAGTATTTTCCTACAAATAAAATTACTCATTTTGAAGGGAAAGAGTCCCTTTTTCGTTGTTTCGAGATGCATGCCATGAGTAAGGAAATAATGATGAACACCGAGGACAATGTTATCTTTAAGAGGGGGAGTATGTAACACCCCTGTAAACCATTGGCATTTACAATTTTTACGGAACCATTATTATTTAATTATCATGTAGTTACCATGCCTTATGAATCGATTGGTTTTCAAGATACTGATTCATGAGTTCATTAGGGTTTTGTGCAGTTGCAACTTCCAAATCTTAATCGATATAAAATACAATATGGAGGGAGAGGCATGAGATATTTCTGCTATGTTAATCTTGACATGTATTATATTCTTCTTGATGTCTTTGAATTTCTGGATACGTTGGTGTAGCAAGGGTTTCCTTCATTCTATAAAATTCTTTGTGTTTTGAAGCCACGTACCACTACAAGGAGAAGACCCTCTATTAGATGTTTTTGAGGAACCCATTATAAAAATACCCCAGACATTTGTTTCTAGCGGATATTACTACAGGAGGTTGGTGGGCAGAGGTTTTCGCTGATGTTTGTCATCCGATGCGCTTATCATCATAAATTGCACCGGTGCATTCAACAAGAGAAAGCATCGGTGCACACAAAACATTGGCACACCGGACACCGTGCGCTTTGTACACACCCACCCGGTGCGTCATATTATTGTAGTGCACTAGTGCTTTACAACTCTTCTACACTAGTGCGTCATAAAACACTGCGCCAAAACAAAAACCGGTCGGTGTAGTCTTAAGCAACCGCACTGGTGCGCCTATAAAACCCCGCGCACCAGAACAGGGTTAAATAAAAAAAATACGGCCATAAAACCGCATTTTTCACTTTTCTCAATGCTCTAGAGCTCTCAATCACTAGTGCAATTTATCCTTGTTTGATTCGCCTTGACATCGGTGCTCCTATTGCACCCATTTCACGCACTGCTGGTGTGCATTGCCCACAAATCTCTAGCTTGAATTTTGCAAAACGGTGGGAAAATTTTATTTTGCAAATTATACAGCCAATATGCCTCCTCGACGGCCAAATGTACAGGTATTTTTCTTGTTTTTCCATAATTAAGCCTTTTGGTGGATTAGAATTTCAAATAACCTTAAAATTAACCATTTAAAAGAAGAAGAAAAAATTTGTCGCGCGTTGCGCTCAAGCCGTTCGGCTCGCACCGGTTCACGGTGATGCCTGTAAATTTACAAGCTGCACCACAACCGGTGCTAACAGTACCTGCACCGGTTCTGGGGCAATACCGAAAGGCACATCATGTTATTTTAAAATTTTAAAAAAAGTGCGGTGCGGTCGTTTACCCGGCCGCATCGTTGACCATGTGGAATAGCAGAAATTCGGTGCATTGACATAAATCTCCGCTAGGGGGCGGAAATTTTTGTTAACACACCGAATTCCGCATTTCGACAAGGTCAACGGTGCGACCTGGTAAAAGACCGCACCATTGACTATGTATGATGTCAGGAGGTCGGTGCGCTAACCGAACTATACGCCCTGGGGCGTAGAGTTTATTCAGCGCACCGCACTCTTGACACCATACATAGTCAATGGTGCACTTAAAAATTTTAGGTGCACTATCGCCGGTGCGTTGAATATAATCGGGTGCGCCGTCGCTGGTGCACGACAAAAAATAGATGCACTGGAACCAGTGCATGCCTATTTTTTGTGGCACACCGACTGTTTTTCTTTTATTTAAAAAAAATTATATATGTATATTCCTAAATACATGTCTCATTTAATAAAAAAAATTTATTTAATAAGTCAATCATTCAGAGACGTGAAAGGAGAGAAGAGGGGGAACAACAGCAACAACAGGCGGACCAGTATAACATGGTTCACTTATGGGAGGCACGAGAGAGTGAGAGAGATGCGTACCCTCGCCCTATTACAGCAGCTACCCAAGGGCTCCTAAGGCAGGTAGGCCTCCTCAAGTTCTATGAGGAGGCTACTTCCGTAAAGGGCCATGGTCTGTTTTTGAGACATCTTATCCGCGGGTGGAATGCCCACCTACAGGCTTTCTGGGTTGGTCCTAACCAGTGGTACATGCCCACTGAGGAGGACATATATTTCATTATATGGCTATCGAGGAGAGGGGTGGATTTTCCCTCGTTCCCAGAGGTTCCAGTTGGCTATGCAATAGGGAGTCAGTTAGTGTACTCCCAGAGATACATTAGCGCAGATATATTGTCTCCTTTTTTATTTTCAGGTCTCCGGAGGTCAGTTACGTATTGGTTGATCTGGTAGTTAGGAGGTGAGGTGCTTCTCACTTCTAATTTCGACCATTTCACACAACACTAGTGACGGGCAACGCATTAGTTTCTCGCTTCTATATTATGTTGATTCTTTGGTACAAGAGCCACGACTTGTCAGGTGGTTTGCTATTCTTTTGCAGTAGTTCTGTACAGCCTTAGATAGATGCCGTGCTCATGCACAAGGGAGGGTCAAATTCCCTTTTGCTTCAGAGCTTTTTTGTTTATTTTTTGACAGGTTTCCAGAGACGAGGCCTATTTTTGTTCGGCAGCCTCATAGGCCAATGTTCAAGGCACGAATGCACATGTGGGGGCAGATGATGCCCAAGAGGGGCGAGCCTATGTTTCCAGTGAGGATATCGCATGATGCACTGGAGTTGCTAGCCAATGTTGACGAGCATCCCTTCATTATGGTCCCCTGTCCTTATGCTAGTTTGGATTGGCGAGGGTGTTCCAACATCCTCTTCACATATGATGAGCCATCGGATGATAAAGGTAATATTAATATTTTATTTAAATTTATTCTAACATGTTCTTTAACTTTTTTTTATTAAATTGTGTAATGAAATTGTCTAATTATTGTTGTGTACTTGTATATATTTTGCAGACATGGGGTATTTTGATGGCGAGGACATGCCGGCACCACCACATGATCCAGGTGTGGATCATGATGATGATCAGGGTATGCTAGATGTCGAGGATCATCAAGAGGCCGGTGTAGAGAGACCTGCTCCTGCTGGTGCGCCGGTACTGCCTTTTGCTAGGCACAGTCGGCTTGATAGCAGATACAGGATGGAGTTGGGTGACCAACTCACTACATTGATTGTTGAGGTGGGCATCATGCCTGCTAATATGAGAGACATATAGGTCGATGGTAGGATGTTACATATGTGGAGAGGCATGCCGTGTGACATGTACAACCTGATGCGGCATGTCATAGGAGCTACGACCTTAGTTACACGGTTGAGGAGGACTGTTGCACATTATAGGCATGGTCGAGAAGCAACACGTGATCGATAGTCTGTGAGTAGCGACTCATCATCTAATGATTGTTCACCTCGCATGCACCAGATGAGCAGCCTCCACTAGCATCTAGCAGCAGTCATTATGGAGAGCAGGCTAGACCATCGACCAAGTCTAGTCAGCAGCCTGCAACATCCAGCAATACTCATGATCATGAGCAGGTTGGACCATCGACCGTCGAGGCTACACTATTGACTGAGCAGGCCTCAACTTGTACTGTTATTGATGTTGTACCACCATCGCCTGATCCATGAAATTTATATTAAAGTTGTATATTTTTTACATTATTCAGTTATATATATATATATATATATATATATATATATATATAGTCCATGTATTTTATGTTCATGTTGCAGTTGTACTAAATTTACATGTTGGTGATCATCGTGATGTGTATATTGTTCGGTCATGTTAGATATGTTCATTTAATGTGCAGCTTGGAGATAGATGTGTATGTGCAGATAGCAATTATTTCACATGCAGGGATGTATATTTGATGTTTGTGTTGTGATGGTATAATATAATGTTAATTGTGTTTTGTTAGATGATCATGATCACGATGATGGTAACGAATTTGAATGTGTTTTTTAGTCAAATATGGTGTTTGTACGATGGTTATCATGAAAGTTATGTTTATTAATTAATTTAATATTAAATGATCATGATATTGTAAAATTGTAATATTTCTAATTCTAATTGTATGTAAAATTCTAAAATTGTAATTGTATTTGTATTAATTGTAATTTTTATTATAATTTTATGTAAAATATTTGTAAAATTTTAATTGTAATTGTAATATTTAATTTATTGTGAAATGATTGTAATTGTAATTGTAATGTTTAATTTATTGTGAAATGATTGTAATTGTAATTTTAATTGTAATTGTATATATGTAAAATTGTAAAATTGTAATTGTAATTGTATGTGAAATTGTAAAATTGTAATTCTAATTCTAATTTTAATTGTATTAATGTGAAATGATTTTATTAAAATTTGTAAATTTGTAAAATTTTAAATAATTATAAAATAATAAATCTAGAATAATATGAATTATTGTAACATAATAAAGTTTAGAAATAATGCAAATAAATTCATGTCCTTTAGAATTATCATTATTTTATTATGATCTTACATACAAAAAAAAAGAACTTTATATAGTACGCAATTGTTTTTGAGATCAACTAATTGCAAATTATCAAGTGAAATATTGATTTAACATTAACACAATGCAAATTACCAATTAATTCAAAATACATATTATAATGTTTCGAAAAACCCATCTTAAAAAGAATAAATATTGCTGAAATAACACATGTACCATATCACTCTCAGTTCTCATGATCACCCTCATTATCTTCCAGCTCGCATGACATGATAACACTATTGTTCTCAAAAATATGTTTTGATCTAGGTTCATGTCTCAATACGAACCACCAATCCCTATCCAACACATCTGGGTAAAAAAAGACCTGGTTGCAATTTTTGGGGAAAACATAGGCTCCTTAGCTTCATTCCACATCTTTCTAGAGTTGATACATGTCAGCCTACTATCGCGATCTTCCTTTACATTATTCTGATCAAAGGTGTCCCACCACTTGCACCTAAAAATAACACATTGGAAAGAATATAAATCCACTTCTGTGATCTCTTGTATCTTTCCGACGTAACCTAATGTCCCTCGTACTAGGTTTTGATCACGGTGGCTAGATCGACTAGATTGTTCAAACTCGACTTCCACTCCACAATCTTGTGTGATGTTTCCAGCATCGGCATTTTCTGTGCGAAAATGGTGTCCATATGCCCACATATATGGGAACAAATGCACCTATTATAAAAAAGTTAAAAAAATCATAGTGTCATGTGTCTTATAATAACCCAACAGCTAAAATATGAAATATAGATGCCTTATAAGTTTCAAATTTACACATAAATTAAATATATTAGTATCGAGTTGTTGCACCCAATCCCTACGTTTAGTGCATCCTCTTCAGCACGCGGGTAATGACCAATTGCATCGTATTTCTCTCTGACTTGATCAGCAACCCAACTGTTGGGGCATATTTTTGGCATATTTTCTTTTAAATGATCGGGATAAGGCACACTTCTACCATTCAACCATCTGAATTAATTCTTGTCACTATCCCATTTCATCCTCTTTTGTTCGTACAATGCGACCCACGGTTGTGTCGCTTCAGAATTGTAAAGAACAAATTTATTGATTGCTTCAATTTCTGCATTTGCTAATGAAATCAAACCAACATTATATAGTACTTAGAGATCAAAATATACATTAATTATATCGAAGTTCAACATGAATATTTACTTTGTGTAAATTTTCAAAATTATAGGTCGCTTACTTTTTATCAAGTGTTGTTTTCCACTCGTTTGGAGCAACTCCCCTTCTCTTTTTTCTTCATCCCTTTCATCGTCCCAAATCACTGCACCTGGTTTGTTGTCAATCTGCTTGATGTACTCACTGGAATAATAGAAAAACTCATACGATATGTACCCCTCTGCTATAGGCCCCTCGGGTTTTTCCCTTTCTTGGACAAAACCTTTCAATTTCTTCATGTACCTCTCTAAGAAGAACATCCAATGACAAGAAACCACCCCAACTAGTTCAACCTCATCTACTACGTGGATTAGAAGATGAACCTATAAGTCCATGAAACTCATCAGCAATTCCTTCTCAAACATACAAACAATCTCAACTATCTCTTGACACCATCATGGAATGCTAGCCAAATGAATCTCCTTTGACGTGATACAACGTACAAATGCAGATTATTTAGATATGGCACGTCCTAGATCTTGAGGGAATTCATGTTTCACACACCCACACACGAACAAAGGATAATGACACTGCAAAGTTATAAACATGTGCAATAATATACAAAATTAGTTATGTTTTATGATCCCCATATGGGATAGAATTTATTAATATAAAAAATAATAAAATCATGCTTTTTACATTATACGTACTCTTAGAAGATTCAAATGGTCATGCGATTTCAACCCCGAAAAATGGTCATCCATGGTGAAACAGCGTCGTAGTGAAGACCCATATGAAGTTGGCACCCTCACACCCATTATAACTTCCTTTGCCAAAGAAATATCATTTTTTTTTTAAATCCATGGGACATTGCCTTCTTTGAAAAACCATGGATTAGAGGGACCAGCGCCTGCCTCTAATCCCATACTTTCTAATCGTCTTGGCCAATGTTTCTTTATAGTTTTTGAAGTAATAAGATCTTTCCTAACAGCCAATGTGTCACTTTGTTTCGATGATATGTGCCTCCATAAAGAAGAAACATTTTTAAATATATGCATGGGATATAATAAGTGGGTAATCTTAATATGCTCCCAATATGGAAGGTTATAAAAGATAGATTTCATTTTGATCCCAATGGGAAATTTATCAACATAGGTGTCGAATAATTCTGGATAATCGAACATAGGCTCCCCATTTGAATCGAACATTTCTATGAAATACTTCTCATTCTCTCTCTCATATGCTCTAAGCCATTCAGCCGGTGTCGTTATTGGAGGCCTTTGGGTTCTCTCTCTTTTATCATTGAAAGTGGATGCTGCTCTTTTGTAAGGTTGTTCTTCTGGGAGGAATACCCTGGAGCAATCATACACTGGCTTTCATAGGTCCTTGGACCATCTAGCTTTCAGAGAAGGTCCACAACATTTACATCCAAAATACCCTTTGGTTACAAGACCTGTGAGATTATTGTATACAATTAATATGCATGGCACGTTAAAGAATATCATGAAGATCAAAACAATTACAATGAATTAAATAACTAATATGTGAAAGAATATTCTTACATATATAAATAAATAAATAAATTAATTATGTAATTTACCAGAGCAAACTCCTAAGCTTGGATAATCATGTGTCATGTAAGCACATATGCCATACAATGTAAAACTCCTCTCTGCTGCGATGGGTCTTAAGACATCGTATACATTTATCCCATCCCATAATTCCTTCAATTCATCTACCAGTGGTTGTAAGTAGACATCCATACGCTTCACTTGTCTTCTACCAGGGCCTATGAGAGCCAACATAAGATGTTCATTCTTCACGGAAAACCATGGGGGGATATTGTTATTGATCACTACTACAGGCCAAAAAAAATAGTTGGTGTTCTGGAGGGAATATGGGTTGACACCATCCATGGATATGCTGAGTCGTAGAGTTCGTTCTTCATCCTTGAATTTTTTGGGCCATGTATCCTCTATATGCTTCATGGCTATTGAATCAGTTGGGATTCACATAACTCCTAACTCACTTCTGTGTGAGGCATGCCATCCCTACAACATATCTAATTCTTTGCAACGAAAGAGCCTTTGAATCCTTGGGATTATAGGCATGTGCCTCAATATCTTAAAAGGAGGACCAGTACGTGATTTACCCTTATTTTTTTATTTATCATACCTATCATGCCCACATTTTGGACATGTCTCTTTGTCTGCATATTCTCATTCTATATAGAATACAATAATTTGGACATGCATGATATGATATGTACTCAACACCCAACATTTTCAACAATTTCCTTGCCTCTTCGCAGCTATCGGGCAAGACATTATCACTCGGAAGAACCTTATCCTTGAATAACCTGTAGTTGTTTATCATGGAAAAATATATTAATAAATGTACATTAATGCCAATATAATTATTAACATTCATAAAATTCACCATTTGTAATGTTCATTGTACTGTACTGATTATATTTCTCAAATTTATATAAGGGAGGAATTTATGGTAACTTACCACAAAATTTCCGAGAAACATGCATTCGACAAGCCAAACTTTGCTTTCAAGTTTTACAGTAACATCGTTGTCCCCAAGTGGGTAGAATTTGAATGACCACCAAGTCCAAAGAGAGGGGTGGTGGAAGCAAATTTAAGGCTTTCGAAAAAGGTGTCAGCAATATGATCATCATCCCCTAGCTGATCGTCGTTTTGGAATGCATCTAACAACATTGTCTCCATGGCAGTCGTATCCCTTAAGTAATCATCCATACCAACCTCTATTTGATTGCCTCCATTACCAGCTTGTGAAGAACTACTATTGTTGTAGTCATTCCTAATTGGTGAATTTGGACATAGAGGGAATTGAATCGGTGGTTGATTCAACCATTCTTGGTATCTTTCCTCTCTAATTTTTTTCTTAATTCAGTCTTCTCTTGATTTGACATTGTCGTGGGGTGCAACGGAATATGGTAGGTAGTTCGTTGATCATCACTAGAATTCTAATAATTTAAAAAAAAAAAAAAAAAAAAAAAAAATTGAACATGATTAGTACAAAATATGTGATATCAATTAGTAACCACGTTGACAATATTGCATGATTAATTGGTTTGACATTGAAATAATTACATTAATCAATATACCAAACAATTATAATTATTACCATCATTAATGTCCCATGATTGTGGCTAGAAGATGCAATATTGTTACAATTGGTAGGGTGAAGCAACTATCCATTTTCATCTACCAAATGCGCCTTGCGGTATGCTCCTCCTGATAAGAGATTCCGACATTTTCGAGTTGATGTTTGAATATTTTGTGCATCTGAACTCAATTCTGAATCTACGTGAACCTTCAAATTTGTGTACATTATAAATTTAATACGGTTGTAAATAAAAAAAAGTGCAACTCTATTTTCTTTAAGTGAAAAAAGAAGTGGTAAATTGAAAAATGAGCGGCAAAATATTTTCGAAAATCTAATTTCATAAAACAATTCTTTAAATACTAAATACTTTTCATTATTTCATTTTTTTTTGCAAAAATTTTTAGCCAGAGATTTGCAAGAGACATACCTAGAACAACAGAGCACAAGAGCACTGTGGAGCAGCGAAATACGTTTGAACGTAACTATTCAGACAATCATAATTCCAAACCTCTGGTGATTCAAACCCTATAGCGTAGAATTTCAAATGATCTCTTGATTAAAGTTTATTATTTTTTTTACTTTTTTTCCAGTTTTTTTTACGCAGTAAGAAAAAATATTTCAATTTCTTTTTTATTTTCAGAAACAAAATTTAAAAAAAATAAAAAAATAAAAATCCATTTTTACCCTAAACCCTACATTCTTTTTGTTTCTGCCCTTTCTTCTCTCTGTTTATGTGATTTCAGAATTAGGGCTTTTCATTGTAAATATATAGGGTTTGCATTGTTATATATAGGCCTAAGACATCCAACCCACAGGACGACTTGCATGGTCGGATCCCAATCCATGTCAGCCCTTGCATGAATTTTTGAAAAAAAAATAAAAAATTATCGATGTGCCCTATGTAACCTAGCGCACCGGTGTGCTTTATTATCCAAGCACACCATGAAAGTACTGTGATAAAAAAATTTTAAAAAATTGTTTTTTAATCATTGCGCCATATGTAAAATAGGGCACCGGTGCGCTATTTCATTATGGCGCACCGCGAATGTTCTGTTTTGCAAAAAAATGTTTTATTGTGTTAATCGGTGCACCATGTAACATATAACGCACCGTATCGGGTCTCCTAGTTGACAGATAGCACCGTATGGTGGTCCCTTGTTTGCGCGAGGCGTTTATTCTACAAAAACTAACACTGGATGATTTATTATTTTCTCTGTGTTAATTGGTGCGGTGGTGAACATGTAACGCACCAATGCTTCTTATTGACATAGAGCATCGTATGGTCTATTATACTGTTTGTGCAGTGCATTTATAAGACACCAACGCACCGACGTCAGTGCGTACACCATGAATGGCGCACCGGTTTCTTGAGATTTATTTATTTTTACTTGAAAAGTTGACAATTTATTTATAAAATATATTAATGAATGATATGGTACAAGTTTCATATTGATAAATAAATTGTTGACAAGAGATCAAGTAACCAAAAATACTGATAACACATCAAGAAAAGAAAAAAAGGCAAGTTCTTTGTAAATTATTTACAAAAAAAAATTATTTTTGAACTATACGTAAGTTTAACTAATATGTATTGTTTACTGTGTATCATGCAGAGCCACAAAATGATGAAGCTTGATAAGTTTATTTATGATCTAGGAATAGAAGAGCGTAAAATTTTGATGGAAAATTTGAAAAATGATGAATCAGGTGAATGAAAAAATACTATCGATCCAATATGAGTTTCTTTTTTTAATTTTCATTACTAGTATACTTAAAATTATTAGATAACATGTGTCAAACAATATATTAATTCACATATGTTTAATTTTCTACAGGGACCAACAACTCAGAAAAGGAATGTTGTTCTAAGAAAAGAAAAAAAATAGAACATGAAAATGAAAATGAATTGCTCCTTAGCTCATCTGGAGTGGTGCTGGAGGATAACGAAAGGGGGAAAAACTTTTACAAAAGTTTGAGGGATTTAGTGGAACGAATGTATAGACGTTCTTTCCATTTACAATACAAAAATCAATCCAATGATTCCAAGAACCAAATTTTATCTAAACTACAGGAAGAGTTTCCAGAGAATTGGTCAATGAGACATGTCAGACTTTTAATAGCAAAAATGTACAACAACAAAAAAGAAGGAATGAAAAATTAATATTCCTTTAAATGTTTGCCTAGCATTATTTATAAATATCACTTTTGTTATATTTACTTTTCATATATCAATATAAAAATTAAAAAGTTTATTGTTATGTTACATTTTCAGGAAGATTACGAAAATTTCAAAAGATGAACGAGCTGATATCAGAAATATGCCAGAAGGAATGTCCAAAAAGGTATACAAGGATATGGTCAAAGAAATGGGAAAAATTGCATCACGGGAGGAGCCATATCAACAACAACATGCTTCAAATGTATTATGTAATCATTGAATTTTTCGATTATTAGGTGCAATAAATAAAAAATTTAGCATTAAATATTAATTTTTAAGTATTTTCTTGTAGAAAAGAAAAGAAAAAGGAATTCATTCAACGCATAAAACAAGACGACAAGGAAGAAAAAGGTTGGTATCTAAGTTTGTGAGTAATTGTTACTTCCTTATAACAAATTAAATAGATTTCATTTTTGTATTTTTTAAGTTGTTTTACAAAAATCATCATTGAATGTCTTCAAATAGGTGCTAACATACAAAGAAGAACCATCAGACGAATTGATTGACATTGGGTTAAATATGGGTTGTGAGTATAGGTTGGAATATCAGAAATTAATTGTGGAATTTGTAAGCATCTATCGATCTTGTTTTACTTAGCACCATCTATAATTAATAGAACAAAAAAATCTTTTATATTAAATATATGATTTGTTATGGGGTATAAAACTTGCAAGAACCAAAGTATGAAACTGTGCCAACAGATGAAATCTTGAAAGATGACATATTACATGGTTTTGAAAGAATGTGTATAGTTCATGAGTCAATTGTTGCTATGGTACGTCATTTATTTTCGATTTACATTGATGTATATTATTTTATATTGCAATTTTCATTATTCTCACCAATGTATATACACTCATTAGAGTTTATTTTTATGTTTGTAGATGGAAGGTGAAGAAGATCAAGAAAACAATCAACACTGTGAACAAAACATTCCTGAAAATAACCCAAATCATGGAAGTAGCTCTAGCAGTGACAGCAGTTCAAGCGAAGAATGATGATCACTATGTTTGGATATCAAAGTAAGGCGTTGTATTTTATGAAATATTTGTCTATGAAATCAAACATTTTGTTTAATGTAATGGACATAGTGTCCCAGTTGAAAGACAAAGGGATACCAATAACTGTCCCATTTTGTATGAAAAACATTGTCTTATATATATATAATAAAATGTGTTTTAATTTATTCTATTGTGCTCTTCATTGTCGCTGTGAAATGTAACACCACTGATTAAATTTATGGATGATTAAATATTATAATGAAGAGATGTGAAATTTGATGATATGATATAACAAATTAATCCAAACATCACATTCAAATGCACTAATAAAAATTTAATTCATATGAATACTATTATAAGATATATATGTGTCGACTTTTGATGAATAATGAATTTTAAAAAATCACAATAATTATGATATGATATAAAAAATTAATCCAAACATCACATTCAAATGCATTAATAAAAATTTAATTAATATGAATACTGTTATAATATGTGTCGACTTTTGATGAATAATGAATTTAAAAAAGTCACAATAATTGCACTGTCACAGGTCGATGTTTCTAAAAAATACAAAATGAACACCGATGCATGTTAGTTAATGTACACCGGTGTGTTTATATGACCTATAGGCATCGCACAAATATCGATACCAATTATAAATCTTGGTGCATTTGTGCGATACTGCACACCGGTGCGTTTATGTGAGTCTATGCACCGGGGCATTTGTACGACCTATAAGCACCACAAAAATACCAATACGAATTAGAACAAATGGTGTGTTTGTATGATACTTCGCACTGGTGCGTTTCTATAACTCGACATACCAGAGCATTCAGACAAGATATGGGCACCGCACAAATCCCAAGACCAATTAGAATGGCCCCGTGAATTGTATCACCAACATTGTGCCCCGGTGCAGTTTTATACCTTGACGGCCCGATGCATGCACCTTCAACTGCCCGAGACCACCTTCTAGATGACACGCACCAGTGCGTTGACACCTTAGTAGTGCACCAATGAAAAAAACATCCGTAATAACCTCTGGCTGCCCAATTTTTTTAGTTGTGTTAAAATTTTGTTAAAACCTCCGCCAAAACCTCTATAACCATAAACAGATGTTGTAGCAAATGAGTTTTTTACAATTTTGGCCAATTTTATAACACTAAAAACCTCCTTTATAACCTTAGCTGAGGGTCTTTTCCTTATAGGTGTACTCATGGGTAGGATTTTAAATCCCTTCTCACAATACGATTGTATAGTTACAGTAGTTACTTTGGCCCACTTTGGTTATCTGATACTCCCATGGACACACAACATACGGGGTACATCCTTAGGAATTCTACATCTCTTCATTTAATGGAGCTATGCCGATTTGGATGCATGCTTTTATCGCTTGAGCCAAGTTAACATTTACACTCATAGTAAAGGTATTCTCATAGTCTCTTAGAGATGTATTTACGTTGAAAAGTTAACATTTACACTCACAATAAAGGTATTCTCATAGTCTCTTATAGTTGTATTTACGTTGAAAATTTAACATTTACACTCATAGTAAAGGTATTCTCATAGTCTCTTAGAGCTATATTTACATCAAATTATGGTGAGCAGTAAAGGTATTCTCTTTGATAGTTTCTAATAGATTTATTTTTTTGAATTATGGTGAGTCGTAAAGGTATTCTCTTTGATAGTTTCTAAGAGATTTATTTTTTTAATTATGGTGATCCGTAAAGGTATTCTCTTTGATAGTTTCTAAGATATTTATTTACTCTGAATTACAGTGAGACGTTGTGTTGAAGGCTACTCTTATGAGTGCATGTCCGAAAGGTTAATGTATGCAAATATGTCCTTTTTCTTAAGGTACTCTTATTATTGCATATCCAAAAGGTTAAGGTACGGAATGATGTCCCTTTATTGATACATATGTAATGAATACTTTTACAAAAGTAGTTAACCTGAAATAGTGAACGTTATGAAATATTAAAGGAAGTGAAGAAAGTGAACTTCAATTAACCTTGGAGATATTTAGGTGAATGACAAATTAACGATACTATTTCTTGAAAAGTTAAATATGTCTTTTCATAAGACATGCTTAATTCTAGTTATTGTGGTATTTGGTTATAAACATGCAAATACTATCTATCTTGCTTAATTTGTTATTTCAATTTAACATGTTCGTATTTTATTTAGCTTTTTTGTGAAGAGAATACTAATATCTATTTTCTTGATTCCTTGGAAGGAACATGTCTGGTGCTAAATTACTGGAAAAAGGAATATGAGTTATAATATTTCTTTAGGATACTTCTTTGTTTACATGAAAATAGTAGTTAATGATGGCAGAATTCTAAGAAGGAAATATGTTGTGCATACATTAAAGAATTCTAAGAAGAGAATATGTTGTGCATACATTAAAGAAGAGCTATTATCATAAGCTCTTGTGTTATAAAGATATGTTCTTTGCATGGATAGAAGGAATATTGAGCTATGTTTCTTTACGAAAAATTATATGTGATTACTTTATGCTATCATAACTATTACGTTAGTTTCTTTTGGAATAAGATCATGTATATGCATGCAAGATTCGTATTAGCTTTCGTTGGAAAGAATATACATATTTGTATGTGGGAAAAGATAGCATGTTTTGTTAGACTACATGGAAAGGATTCTTTGGTAAAGAAGATGTATTACATGCACAAAATCCATAGTAATGCGTTGATTTCCTTGGAATATATATATGGGTAATGTTAGTATAATCTATGAAAAATAAGACATGTATTTGTATGCTTTATTGCATTAGTTTTATAGAAAAGTGAACATGTGTTTGCATGCTTTATTGAGTTAAGAATTTCCTTTGCGAAGATTCTTTTGGAAACTATATGCATTTTCATGCATAGGAACAACATTTGTTTTAATAAGATTTATTTACATATCTACATGCAAAAGTAATAGCTGAAGGGTCAATTAATTTTATAAGGTTTATGTAATTCGCATGCACGAAGATCGTAAATGATGTTATAGTTTATTTTAAAGAAATGTATGATAGTTTGTTAAATTCTGAAGATGTTCTATGCTTAGATGCAAATATACTTTGACCTTCTAGGGCACAATGAAAGTAAGATGCAGATAGAACATACCAATAGATTGATGGAAGACAAGCCAAAAACAGAGATAAAGAATGGTGGCGTTACGGCGATCAGCAGGATGCTTTAACCAGCAAAGTCTTCATAAGTTCAGCTACCCACATATGTCACACAACCCCAAGACAACCCAGATAAGAATACTCCACAAAGACGCAGAACCAAGAACGCAGCTCCATCGCCATCAAGAGAGAAGAAAATGCTTGCACACATTGTGTGTATAATGAACTCCAAGTCTCTCCAATATATAGGCATATTTGGGGATGTGACACATTTCTTATGCATGTGGGATAAAACAGGCCGACCTTTCACATGTGGTATAAATTCGAAATACATGTTCTGCTCATCCGATCAAGATGATCTTGCACCTCTCCGAAAGAGGAACCCAATAAAAATATTGGCATGGTCATATGAGCATCACATCATGGAGTTTTGACCTAGTTGTCCAAAATTAACACTCCCTCTCAACTAGGGAGAACTCCATCCACCAGTGCCATCCAAACATCGTGCGTCATTCCGCCGTAACTTGCTTCACTGGCTTCTTTATTTCAAAACAAAAGGTGAGTCACAAAGACATCTCTCACGGCTAACCAGAAGTTAGCTCAGAAGTCCGAAACCTCTATAGAACTCAAAGGAGTCACACACCAACCCGAATTTGTTTTCATTGACTCGAAGTCAGTTGGAGGTTCGAAACCTCACTTGGAGTTGAGAGAGTCATATACTAACCCGAAGTTAGTTTCACTGACCCGAAGTCAGTTGGAGGTCTGAAACCTCGCTAAACTTGATCCCAGATCAAGTGGTTGGACACATGCTATCCTGGACATAGAGAGTACGGCAATCTCTAATGCATCCATCGGTCTTGCTATGGTCTCTATTCACATTTCCCACCCCTCATTGGCCAAATGAGAGGTACTTCCCATGAGTCTAAAACTCCATGGGTAGGATGCATACGGGGCATAGATTAGATCAAGTATGTGATGACTACGTGAATAATGAAACGAATGCAAGGTTACATCATACAGTTTTATGTTAATGTACTACAATAGTGGTTGTTAATGGTTAAGAAACTTACTATTCTTACACTAAGGTTACACTATGAACTGGTGAAAATTCTATCTAATGATTAGTGAGGAATATTTAATAGTGATTTGCATAGTTACCCGTGGGTAATTTGTATAAAAAAAATTTAACTCCTTACATTTCCATGTGTGGTTATCGGGGTATGTTACACCTTATGTACCAATTATTTGTTTTATGGTTCTCTATGTTTGTAATTTATTGAATTCATGTGTGTGAGTGAGGCTAGTACCAAATTGAAGCTCCAGAATTTTGCAACCAATTTAAAGTTAAATTCGAGCTCTTCCATGCTTGGTTCGAGTCGGCTTCACTAACAGAGGGAAGAAGTTTTAAAAAAAAAAATCAAGACTGATTCAAAGTTTGAGGAAAATTTTCCAATAACTAGTGTCGAGAATTTTTGTGTTAGATAAATTCTTCAATAATGAGATCTAGCCCTTTGCCATCTAGCTCAACCAAGTTATGCACAACAGAAGATCTACTAGATCACTAGATAAGCGGATTGAAGTTTGTTTGAGTGGCCATCCAGAATAGGAACCACATCTGGAACTTTGTGCAATGATTCGAACGTACGGCAAGTTTGAAATGACAATTGTGGTTTGAATCCCAGATCACTGAATCCACCTCCAACATACCTAATTCGGCATGGGACCCACGTAGTATTACTCGAGCGACATTTGTTCATCTGCCTCGTACTGGATTAAACACACTTGTAATATCCAAGGGAAATTCATCCATTCATTTGTAAAGGAAATTCATGAGTAATAGGTGAAATTAAAACATTCACTATATGTAACACAAATAGATAAACCAGAGGTAAAAATGTTAAAATAAAATTCCATAGACACATGGTATTTTCCTGTGTTGAAGGAGGGATATGTTAGGGATGTCTTATTATGATGATAAGACAAAAGTTGACCTTGAGGTCCCCTTAAGCTCCAAAAATCTAGTTAAAATGTGGAAACCAAAACAAATTCTTAAGCTCCGAAAATCTAGTTAAAATGTGGAAACCAAAACAAATTCCTAAGTTGGTCATTGAAGTTTGTCTCAATGAGATAACATATTGTGTTTCTCCACCACCTTGCCATGGTATGTGTTAGGGTCCTGTAATTTACAGAATCTCAATGTGACTGATTATTTCTGTTCAGTTCATTTATATTGAAAATAATATTCCATGGCTGTCATCTATTTCCAAGAAGGATCTGCTGGTTAAAAGAGGCAAAGAATGGCTTCTCCTAGGTTGGAAATCTCAGTACAAGTCAAAGGCGCATAAAGAATGGTTTGGAAAGGCCTTTAGAACTTATCCTACATTCTAAAACCCAACTAATATAAAGTTTCTTTGCCAGATATCAGTGTTATTTTATTTGTTGCCCCTTCGGCATCAGAATAGCCAGATTCTGATCATTTCACAATCAATAACAGATTGTCAGAGTAAATACAACCTCCACCTTGGTGAGACTTATCTTAGCACCACCTGCATGGTTCCACTTGTCCAATTTTGCAATTAATGAAAATCAATGAAGTAAGATAGGGTAACCGACTTAAGTCTTAGTTAAATATTGCGTGCATTGGCAGTATCAAGGGGAACCTGAAGGGGAAAAACCATTGTAATATGCTCATCTGGTTGTAAACACTTTATTTGGCTGAATGAAAGGACACTGATGTTTCCAAATTCTTGTCTTATGATATTTGGTGAAATGATTTCTTCATGTAATTTGTCATTCTCTTGTTTCACATATTGTTTTCTCTCTTTACTGTTGATAAGAAAATTTTGTTCAGGATTTTTCATCGAGCACCCTGCTCAGTCTTGAAAAAGTAATATATGTTTTCCTCTGAAATTTGAATGTAGAATTTAGATAAGTTCTGCTCTTGATTCACATAGATCCTTAATCTTCATGGATAGCTTGCCTGGTCACACATGATCTCAGTTATTCATGCATTTAAATATGTTTACAACTGTTTGACTCCATAGCCCAATGGCCCTCTTCTGCTACCTCAACCACACATTTTTAGACAAACCCCTATGCACTAATAGCTAGCCTAAAATGCCAAATCAACAAAGCTATATATAACATAGAGATCCCTCTCTGGGTCTAGGAGGGCTAGATCCTAGGCTTGAAGCAGTTTTGATGTTGGCCCTCCGGGATTCTGTCTTTAGCCTTCGAAATTACGGGCGCTAACATAGTGATGACCATACTGGGGAACGAGTTTTATCTTCCTCAGTAACACTTATCAAGTTTAGATCTGGCTGATGATGATGGAAAAACAGCGAGACACAAGAAGGTTGAAATCATCCACCTGGCGACTCCAATCCAGATCATTTTCACTCAAAGACTCCACTAGAGGAAGAACTTGAAGCATGACAAGGCAATTTGGAAAGACCAAGTATTCAAGTTCCAATTGTATTCGAGACATTTTTGGCTTTATCTGTAATTACTTTCTATCTTATCATGAGCCTGATCAAGAGTACACTGCTGAAATCTACATTGATCATTTGCAAATTGATGAGCCTCAAGAAGCTAAGCCCCAAATTGTAGATCATGTACATACTCATACACCTCTGCACAAGGCCAGATACACAGTGACACATGAGATTCCTGCTTCATCTCATGCTCTTGCTAAATCTCCAAATGGTTATAAGCCTCTTGCTTTACCTCCTATACATGTAAAAGTCCCAGACATTTACAAGCCTTTGTTTTTTCCTCATATCCTACATGACCTCCCTACAAATTATAGAAATAATCTACCCAGGTTTGATGAAGAAAATGCGAAGACAACTGCTGAAAAAAACATTCAAAATCTTAAGGATTTTCTTGATCAGTTTGAAGTGGAAGAAGATGATGTATGTATCAGACTATTTACCTTATCATTTCAAGGTAAAGTTAAAAATTGGTTTAAGAATCTTCCAGTTGCAAGCATTAAAAATTTTCATCAATTTACTCAAGTTTTCCTAGATAGATGTGTGATCATGGGAAATGTTTTCCTCGTCATATAAGAGTATAAGAATTTAAAAAGACAACCAGGGGAGATAGTACAACATTTTTCAGCCAAGTTCAATAAAGTGTATCATTCAATGCCTGTTGTTATAAGGCCACCCCTAGGATTAGCTCTCTTGCACTACCCAGATGCATTTGATCCAGAGATGGAATTCCAATTACGAGAAAGGGACACTGCAACCCTTGAAGAAATGAAAAATATTACAGTTTATGTGGAAGAAAACCTGTTGTATAGAGAGGCAAAGTTGAAAGCAATGAAGAAGGGCAAAATAGAAAAAGAGCAATTTATATCTTTAGAGATAAAACTAGATATCTTGACAAATGCAGTTAATGAAATGATACATGAGATTAGCAAGAAAGAGAAACTTTTTGTTCAAATGCCTCATGTTCCACTAGCTCCAGAAAAGGCAAGCATCAATGTACCCAAGAAGTTCACAGCTCATCCTGGACACCTTCAAACAAAAAATGATTACTTCATGTACTCGATTCACAACATAGCCAAAGATGATGTTCAAAATCATAGGGAGACAGGAAAATCTCCAGCAATAATGTACATGCTAGATGACCTTGCATACAAAGATAATCTTCTCAAATATGATTATCAAGAGGAAGATTATATGGTTGAGAGTGAGGCTGATTGTTCAAATAAACCATCACCATCTTCTTGGGAGGAAGAAACCTGGTTATCACAATGTAAAAATGGCAATCAAGCTCTGCATGTTGAGCAATATTGTAAGGAGGAAAATGCATAAATTTTTCAAGTAAGTACAAAATTCTTGCCCATGTGTTTTGCCTCACTCTTGAGAGAACACTACAAGCAAATTGTAAATGGGAAGAATGAGGAATTCTCTAATGAATCAGTCGAGGAAAAGAGGGAGGATACAAAACCTTTTTCAAATCCAGAAGTTCGGTCCCTGAACCATCTCGAAATCATAGAGTCTGAAACAGATGATGAATTGATCCATATTGATTCTTTGCCCTTATGTTTTAATTCATTTCAGATTGTGAAAGGGAATCTGGATCACATTTTGGTTGATAATCACAGAAGAAATTATGAGGTCTCAGTAGAACCAATACCACAACCATCTAAATCACCACATGATCCAATAACTGATACGTTGGATTGTTTGTGTTTCCAAAGGCAGTCTTCATGTATTCGTAATGCTCTCAAAAGCTACTATGATATGGATATGATCAAACGGTCTTCCCTAGTTTCTTATTCAATAGAAGTATTGGCACAAAACTCATTAAATAAAATGCAAGCTTGTCCCGAGTTGTTTGAAGACATGGAGAGCACATCTGTAGTACCAGGATATGAAGTTGAGTTGGCTTAGTCAATATACCCAGAAATAAGTCAAGTATATCTTGATTTGGTGGTTGTCTATATGGATAAATTTTTCTTTACAAAGCCAGCACATATTTACAGCATGTCAGTTGTCTTTCAAGTGTACCAAGATCCATGTAAACCAGATCAAGCTGGGAATCTTTATCAAATACCATTAACAAGTTTGTTTCTTAGTTTGGTGAAAAGCAGTGGGAGAACCAAGATATTAGAGCAATTGCTTGATTGTTTGCACTGGAATTATTGTATCATTTATAACAACGGTGATTTTAGTAGTTTAGGGTAGGTAGGTGTGCAAATAAGCACAGTACTCTAAGCATATTTCCAGTTTTAGTTTCAAATTGCTTTCTAGTTTTCAGTTCAAGTGTGCTCTAGATTTCAGTTTGCAAAGAGTGTTGATTTCAAATTGAAGATTTTTAGCCACAAAGGTTTTGTAGCAGATCAAGTTGCAGAGTTGGGATCAACCCAAATGGATCAGGCCGCTAGCCTATGGTGTTCTTGACACCTCCTGAAGGAGCTACCATCCCCAGGTGGAGCCATTGTTAGGATCCTGTAATTTACAGAATCTCAAGGTGACTGATTACTTATGTTCAGTTCATTTATATTGAAAATAATATTCCATGGTTGTCATCTATTTCCAAGAAGGATCTACTGGTTAAAAGAGGCAAAGAATGGCTTCTCCTAGGTTGGAAATCTCAGTACAAGTAAAAGGCGCATAAAGAATGGTTTGGAAAGGCCTTTAGAACTTATCCTAAGTTCTAAAACCCAACTAATATAAAGTTTCCAAACTTTATATCTCTAACTCCGCCATGTAATATCATGAATGCCATAATCATTATAAACCTATGTTATCAATTTTGGGCATTTAAATATTATTTTATTCACCATATGCCCCTTCACCCTAAGTTTGATCCACCCCTACCTCCCCCATCCTATTCTGTTGCTCCACGTCGCCCTTCCGCCTCCCGACAAATGCGTCTTACCCCATTGATCTCTTTCCACCTCCCATCTCATCTCTGACCCACTATTACGTCCTGCATCACACCCACCTTTAAACTCCCCGCACCTTTCTGCATCTTTGCCTTACCTCGCATGCATCCAACGGTCTTCGACGCACTTCGCACCCCCCCTCAGTGTTCGAATAGGGGGGGGGGATCTGAAATGGGCGATATCCCTTACCACCGTTCCTGCTACGTGTCGCACCTCTGCTACTTCGCACCCCCTCACTCTGATACCACCTACCACTCCACTACCCCCCCCCCCAGAAAACTTCTTTTCCCCCTTCTTTGATACCATTCCCAACGTCGTGGTTTCACTACGTTGCGTCAACCACCGCCACCATTGCTCCACGTCGACAAACCGATTTCCGCCGCCGCTACTACATCGACTCTTGCTAGTGAAATTTATCCACGTAGTCATTTCACATCATTTCCCGCCCGAGGTTTATTGAATCATTTCTGGGTCTTCTGTTTCAAACTCCACTACAGCAGTAGCTGACGCAGTAAACACATAGGCAGTTAGAAACATAATGGCCATCATGATAGCCAGAACAACAATCAGATCAGATCATCCAGCAACTGTTTTTCACCAAAGCAGAGCTAGATATCAATGTTATTTTATTTGTTGCCCCTTCGGCATTAGAATAGCCATATTCTGATCATTTCACAATCAATAACGGACTACCAGAGTAAATACAACCTCTGTTTTGGCCAGACTTGTCTTAGCACCGTCTACATGGTTCCACTTGTCCAATTTTAGCTTGAATGTAATTAATGACAATCACTGAATTAAGATAGGGTCACCGACTTAAGTTTTAGTTAAATACTGCCTGTATTGGCAGTATCAGGGGGGACCTAAAGGGGAAAAAACATTGCAATAGGCTCATCTGATTGTAAACACTTTTTTTGGATGAATGAAAGGACACTGATGTTTCCATATTCTTGTGTTATGATCTGTGGTGAAGTGCTTTCTTCACGTAATTTTTCATTCTCTTGTTTCACATATTGTTTTCTCTCTTTAGTGTTGATAATAAAATTTTGTTCAGGATTTGTCATCGGGCACCCTGCTCAGTCTTGAAACAGTCATCTATGTTTTCCTCTGAAATTTGAATGTAAAATTCATATAAGGTCTGCTATGCATTCACATAGAGCCTTAATATCTTCTCCCTTTCCATTTCACAAACTGTAAAGATCCATTAACATGGCTATCTTGCCTGGTCACACATGATCTCGGTTATTCATCCATTTAAATATGTTTACACTTGTTTTACTTCATAGCCCAATAGCCCTCTTCTGGTGCCTCAACCACATATTTTCAGACAAACCCCTATGCACTAATAGCTAGCCTAAATTCTAAATAAACAAAGCTATATCTAACATAGAGATCCCTCTCTGGGTCTAGGAGGGCTAGATCCTAGGCCCAAAGCAATTTTGATGTTGGCCCTCCTGGATTCTGTCTTCAGCCTTCGGAATTATGGGGTGCTAACAGTATGGGAGAATTTTCCATGGATGGGGCTAAAAAGTACTTCATGAATGTGTCAATTAGATAAATGCTCATTTTAATACCACTATAGCTTTTTTTATTTGGAATTTTAGGCTAGCTATTAGTGCATAGGGGTTTGACTAAAAATATGTGGTTGAGGCAGCGGAAGAGGGCCATTAGGCTATGGAGTCAAACAGGTGTAAATAGATTTAAATGGATGAATAACCGAGATCATTTGTGACCAGGCAAGATAGCCATGTCAATGGATCCTTGGGCATATATATATATATATATATATATATATATATATAGTTCCAAATACAAAGACTTTCTACATCATACTAGTTTTTCACAAACCTCGCATGCATCAAGTCTTTTGCTTATGCCAACATCAACAACCTTGGTCCACCACAACGACAACATATCTTGCCACATTAATTCCATCAAAATTGAGTAGACTCACAAAAATATAAATGAGTAATGAAATTTGACTATGTCATCAACAAATCCACTCAAGTAATGATGATCAAATCTAGCTTGGTCAGTGCATATGGTGTTTGAACTCATTTAATACACCAAAACAATGATCACCATTTTCAAACTATGCACCAAATCTAAATTGATCCTCAATGGGAGTATGCTAGAGGAAGTGATTTAACTGCCACAAATTGTCTTATGGGTATATGTTATGGCTTTGACCCCTATTCACATTCTTATTTTCATTACTCTCCACACATTTTTTTTCTTCTCTTTCATTATTCTACTAAGGTTTGTCTCTTTAGGATCAGGATTGCCACTCCTCTATGTGTATTGATCTAGATGGGTAGTTTTAGAATACCTAACACTAATTCTAATTTCATGTTATTTTCATGTCATGTTATGTATTTCTTTGTTGTAATTAACAATTTTGTGCCCTCAAAATGACATCTATTTTGCATGCTAGTGGAATGTAATTATATGAAATATCATGTGATATACAATGTTCATTATGTAATTATGGGTAATTTGGATCAGTAGTGGTATTAAAGTGAGCATTTATTTAATTTACACTTTCATGAAGTACTTTTTAGCCCCATCCATGGAAAATTCTCCCATACTATTAGTGCCCTGTAATTCTGAAGGCTGAAGACAGAATCCCGGAGAGCCAACATCAAAACCGCTTCAGGCCTAGGATCTAGCCCTCCTAGACCCAGAGAGGGATCTCTAAGTTAGATATAGCTTTGTTTATTTGAAATTTTAAGGAAGCTATTAGTGCATAGGGGTTTGTCTGAAAATATGTGGTTGAGGCAGCAGAAGAGGGCCATTGGGCTATGGAGTCAAACAGGTGTAAACATATTTAAATGGATGAATAATCAAGATCATGTGTGACCAGGCAAGATATACATGTCAATGGATCTTTGGGAATATATATATATATATATATATATATATATATATATATATATATATATATATATATATATATATATATATATATATATATATATATATATATATGCCCAAGGATACCAAATGTGTGCTTCCTTACTCTCCAAACAATGCATTAACCCAAGTTTGTTGATATAAGTGCAAGCAAAACACTTGTACATATGGGGTTTGTGAAAACCTAGTATGATGCAACAAGTCTTTGTGTTTGGCACAATATATGTCGAAGTATTGGTCTAAGGATACTAAAACTGTGCTTTCTTACTTTCAAATAATGCACTACCTATTTCAACTCTAAAAATAGGTGGCAGTGGATGAAAATGTATGCACATTCCACACTAGATCCCATCACAAAATTTATCATTTATAGTCCCTACTTTACAAAGTTCTAACCATGAATATAAATTCCTAAGGGTGTGTCCAATGTGCGTAAAAATCCATCTTTCAAGAACATTTTTCTGGGAGGAAATTTAATGGCAATAATTAAGGGATAAAATTGATACATTCAAAAATGACAAAAAAACATGGAGAACATTCAATAATTAACCAACTAGGAGAACATGGTTAGGCTCAAAGACTATAAGGGGTCATTTACTTTCACTTTTTTATCATAATCAATGTGTTTCCATTATTCAATAGTTATTGCAATGTGACAATTCCCTAAACTTATCCATTTTCTTTTCATGTTTGAGGGACAAAGGGATTCCAAGAAATTTTATTCCCAAGACTCATTAACATTTTTTAATTTATCCCTCAAATGGGGCATTAACATTTGAAGCAAATAGTTATTGCAATGTGACACTTCCCTAAACTTCTCCATTTTCTTTTCATTTTTGAGGGAGAAAGGGAGACAAAGAATTTTGATTCCTACGACTCATTAACATTTCCTAATTTATCCCTCGAATGGGATGTTAACAATTGAAGCAATGAAAATTACCACTTGTAGAAGATATCCCACGCCACATGTCAAATTCATGGAAAATTTCAAAGGAGTCTCATTAACATCAATTCAAGTGATATGGAAATTCATCTAGGGAAACATACTTGAAGGGCTTATGGCAAAACCATCATTGTAAAATTCTCCCACAAACACCACCATTTACCAAAGTACAGAGAAAAGGAAATGTGTTAAAGAAGTCATGTTAAATGTTGTATACTTATAAAGGTTGGTTTTTGCTTGGAGTGTTGGAAGATTAAAGGGTATCCTCTCTCATACCTCAAGTTTTATCCCTTGGTATGGATCTCACTACTTTTGCCCTTCTGTAGAAGGTAAATAAGAGGGGTAGACCATGCAAAGGGAGACCACAAGTAGAGTATAAACCTCATAGGAAGAGGACAACGGATGTTATGGCCATTGGTGTGGCCTACTAAGGTAGGGACTAACATTGTCAAAAGAGAGGTAAACAAAATGGAGGATATCGGATATGGTCAAGTTGAAGAGGGAAAAAACCTCAAGTGAGGAGGTTGACGAGGGAATTAGGAAACTCATTGTTAATATCAATTTATCTTGGAGTACGGAACCAAAGCATACTAGGACTGTATATCTTTATTGGCACATAAAGGAACCAATAACTTATGGAATCAAGAGTATACCACAAGGAGGGTATTAGTAGGAGACAATTCTACAAATGCGGGTATTAGTAGGAGACAATTCTACAAATGCTAAACCAATTGGACTCCACATATGATGCCTTGATCAACGCCATCTAGTGTTTTACCATTGAATTTGAGCATTGAGATTAAATATAACAAGGATTCTACATACACATCTTAAAGACTAAGTAAACTAACCATACAGAGATCTCCAACATCCAAAATAAAGAGAATTTTAGCAAGATGCCTAAATATACTCAATTGATAAGCTTGCTAGGATATTACATATATGATGAATAGATACTATCTAAAATTACATTTATAGCATACTTTTCTCCATGCAATAGAAGAACCTCCTTCATCATGACTTGCCAACTAAAAGGACAATAAACTACTATAAGTAGATTAATGTCATTTCAAGGTAACAACAATGAATAATGATCCATATCATGGGTTTGTTGCCCCTCTAGTTTGGGTTTTCCTTTAAGAGGTTGTTGTGTGACTCACGCATAACATCCACTCAAACATGCATGCATTTTCTCAATCTAAAAAATTATGGGTTGGTATGATGCACGTGTCATACCTTCTTAAAATTTATTGAACACCTAACTTTCTATCAGGAATAAGATATCCTTGTAAGTATCGTATGACTCAAAATGGAGTGAACTCCTTGCCATGGCCATATCCCTTGGCTAGTGTAAATTTTTGTAGATGTTCTATGCTTGATGCAACTTTACTTTTATTTTGAATATCAAACACAATCATATAAACAAGAAAGTAAAATGTTGATAGAACATACCAATAGATCGACAGAAAACAAGCCAAAAATACACTTAACTTGATCAGCAAAATATATGTGTTGTGGTGCATTACGGCGGTCAACAGGATGCCTCAACCAACAAAGTCTCTACACGGTCAACCAACTAGAATGTGTCACACAACCCTCTCAGATAGCTCTATACCAGTCAACCCAAAGTCAACAAAAGTCAATATTGTCCTAGTCAATGGTCAATGAAAAACAACAGCAGCAAAAGACAACGCAATCAGGTCAAAGTCAATGTCCAACCTCTATTTCTGTGCCAATAAATGCGGACTGCGGAAATCGAAATTTTGGGAGAGTTTGAGATCATTTTGACCATGCATTGACCAAAGTCAACGTTGGTTAAATCTGCGCTGAAACCCTAGGTCAAAACCAGAAAATCCTTGTTGCGTTTTTTCCACGTGTGAGAGAAGAAGAGAGTCCAAGATGATGATTGAACCAATCAGATGCAAAGAGAGAATTTGTGATGAGTGATGGTGAAAATGACCTCCAACGTTGACCTATATATATCCATTAGTGAGGGGGTGTGACACATTTGTTAGGGCTTCAAGCCTATATTTCAATTCTGGCTGACCTTGCATATAAGTGGAATTAATTCAAAATAAATGTTCTACTCATTGGATAAAGATGATCTTTAGATTGATCTTGCACCTCTCCGAAAGAGGAGTCCAGTAAAATATTGGCATCTTCTTTTGAGCATCACAGCATGGAGTTTGGACCTAGTTGTCCAAAATTAACACTCCCTCTCAACAAGGGAGAACTCCATCCACCTGTGTCATCCAAACATCGTGCGTAATCCCACCGTAACTTGCTTTGTTGGCTTCTTTATTTCAGAACAAAAGGTGAGTCACAAAGACATCACTCCCGGCTGACAAATTCAACTCAGAGGTCTGAAACCTCTATAGGACTCAAAGGAGTCACATACCAACCCGAAGTTGGTTTACCTAACCCGAAGTCAATTGGAGGTCTAAAACCTCATTAGAATTTATCCCAGATCAAGTGGTTGTACATGTTCCATCCTAGACATAGAGAGTACGACAATCTCCGATGCGTCCATCGGTCTTTGCTACTGGTTTATAGCTTTTCCCACCTCACTGGCCAAATGAGAGGTACTTCCCAAGAGTCCGGGACTCAATGGGTAGGATGCATACGGGGCACAGATCATGAGAGGTGAACCAACTCAATATCATAACGGTGGGGCAGAAGCACCACAAGATTCAACAAGCCTAGCCTCGTGTGTGCTTATTGCTCCAAGAAGTTATCCCCAAAGCCCCCTGGAGCTTCAAAATCTCATCGTCCCATAGGACCCTCAGAATAGGGTTGTTCCACGATACCAAGAATCTCACGGAAGGTTAGGAACTTGACCTTCCCCAAGGGCTTTGTGAGAATATCCGCGACCTGCTCATCAGTTCCTATATGATCAAGCCTTACGACGCCTCGTTGTACCATATCTCGAATAAAGTGGTACCTGATATCAATATGATTGGATCAATAGTGGAACACGGGATTCTTGGACAACCGAATCCCACTCTGGTTATCACAAAGGATAACGGTGGTATCTAGCAAATGCCCGAACAACTCACTGAAGATATTTCACGAAAAAACTGCTTCACAACAGGCCAAACTCGCTGCAATGTATTCAGCTTCAACGGTGCTCAAAACCACCGACTTCTGCTTCGTTCTCATCCAAGATATCGAAGCATACCCAAGTGTGAAGCAGAATCCAGATGTGCTCTTGCGATCCACCACACTACCAGCCCAATCGGCATCAGTATATCTATGGAGTGTCACGCTCCCAATAGTGTATCTTAACCCATGGTTTATCGTGCCCCAAAGATATCTAAACAGATTCTTGGCACCAACCCAGTGAATGTGATGAGGATCAACCATGTGTTGACTCAAAGTGTTCACTGCAAAACATACGTCCGGACGGGTGTTCACTAAGAACATCAGGGCCCCTATGATTTGACGATACTTAGTAGTATTTTCTAGCATGGGACCAGCAATGCTGCCACTCAACTCCTTAAATTTGAGCTCCATCGGTGTCGACACGGACTTACAATCCACCATTCCAAATATTTCCAGCAGCTTCACAATATATTTTCCTTGATAAAGGAAAATCTCACCAAGTCTCTGCCAGACCTCCAGGCCTAGGAAGTAATGCATCAGTCCTAGGTCCTTCATCTCGAACTTAGAAGCGAGCTCCCTCTTACACTGATGAATGAGAGGGTCAACACCTGTCAAGAAGAGGTCGTCCACATACAGCACCAGAATGAGATAATTTTCTCTATCAACCTTGAAGTAAAGATTCGGATGAGCATTACTACGAGTGAAGCCCAACTTCATCAAGTAGCTATATATCCTCTCGTACCAAGGCTTGGGGGCTTGCTTCAACCCATAGAGGGCTTTATTCAACCTGCAAACACGGGTGTCCCGATCCTGGACTTCGAACCCTAGAGGTTGCTCCACATACACCTCTTCCTTTATCGCACCATGCAGAAAGGCGCTCTTTACATCCATTTGATGAAAATTACATCCTTGCATAGAAGCAAGGTCTATGATAGATAAGATGGTGGTATATCGGGCCACATGTGCAAATATATCATCATAGTCTATGTCTTCCTTTTGAAAGAGAAGCCATGGGAAATGAATCTTGCCCTGAACTTTTCAGCACTACCATCAAATCCATGCTTGATCTTATAGAGCCATTTCGAGGTGACAACTACTTTGTCCTCTGGTCTTAGAACCACATCCCAAACATCATTCTTCATAATGGACTCATATTCTTCGTGCATAGCATCCTTCCAGACTTGATGCTTTACGGCTTCCTCAAAAGATCCAGGCTCAGATTCTACGATTGTACTCATGGCTGCTAGATAACCTTGGTATTTGTTCGGCTTCTTGCTTTCATGGAATGTCCCCCTTGGGACCATATGATTCTCGGAATCCTTGAGAGTGTCTCTGGGCCATGATGGTCTTCTATTAATTGAAGGAGGTGGATCAATAGGGTCCATCAGTCCTTCAACATTAGGCATCATCTCATCCTTCGGTTCTTCTTGATTTCCAGACCTTACTTCATGATCTTCCTCAGAGTTCAAAAGATTGATTACTTTCCTCAGGGAAGCATCTTCATCAAAGGTAACGTCGTGGCATATCTCCACTTCTCCTTGACCAGACACACAGACTCTATAAGCCTTCGAAGTTTCACTGTAGCCCACAAGCATTCCCTTCTTCCTAGAAGCATCCAGCTTGCTCCTCTTCTCTTTCGGCACATGAAAATAAACGGGACAACCAAAAACTCTAAAATGTGAGATGTCAGGTTTCTTACTAGAGAAAACCTCTTTGGGAGTTTTGGAGTCCAAAGTGGAATGCGGGCATCAGTTTTGTATGTACACAATAGTGTTTGCATCTTCTCCCCACTTAAACTTCGGAAGACTTTGGTCACAAAGCATGGCACGGGCAGTTCCAAAATGGTCATGTTCTTTCTTTCAGCAACACAATTTTGCTCAGGAGTACAAACAGTTGTGGTATCCCTCTTGATGCCAGCTTCTATGCAAAAGTTATTGAACTCATTTGTCTCATATTCGGTGCCATTATCGGTCCTCAAAATCTTGATCTTCTTCCCTGTTTGATTTTCACCAAGGCTTTGTAAGTACAGAACCACATGAAAGCCTCATCCTTCTTCTTCAACAAGTATATCCAGGTTTTGCGAGAGAAGTCATCTATGAACGTCATATAATAAGAACATTCTCCCAAGGATGTCATGACCAGCATACCAGACAAATCAGAATGTATCAATTGCAATACATCAGATGTATTTGTGACACTTGAGGGGAAAGGTCCCCTTGTATACTTTCCTTCGGCACAGCCCTGACATACACCTTCATGATCATTTTTGAACTCGGGCGTCCCCGTCACCACCTTCCTTGATTCGGGAAGGGCTTTGTAGTGAAGTTTTCCAAACCTCTGGTTCCATAGTTCATTTTGATGGATAGTATCACATGTCATTGCTCCCAGTGGACTTCCTCCAACCTAGTAGAGTGTATAAACTCTAAACTCAATTGTGATAACTTCCTTGAAACTCTTCTTCCAGGTACGTACCTTCTCATCAACGAATGCCACATTGAAACATTTGTCTTCCATGGCTGAAATAGACACAAGGTTCTTCTTCAAATCAGGTACATATAGTAAATCTTGCAAGTAGAGGACTTGACCTTGAGATAAGTGGAGGTTCACAGTCCCTGTCCCTTTCATGGGATATGTGGCATTATCTCCAAGGATAATTTTTCATATTAACATCCTTCTCAACCATATCATAAAGTTATTCCTTAAACCCAGTGAGGTGCCTTGAGGCACCACTTTCTATCAACCAAACATCCATAGTGTCGAGTGGAGATGCAGCAGAGAGGGCAGATACAAGAATGAATTCATTTCTTTTATCATCAACAAAATTAGATTCCTCATACCTGGAATTTCTTGACCTTTTGAAAGGTTTCCCATTTCCATTGCGACCAGAGGGATCCTTCCTCTTTCCTTTTGTTACTTTGATTACCATTCCTCCGGTTGTTGTTGTTGTCATCATCCCCAAGAGAATCCTTCTTGAAAGGGCATTCTCTAGCATAGTGGTTGGTCTTGTGACATGTGTAACATTTTCCTTTCTTTCCTTGGGCCCCTTCTCTTCCTTGGTTCCTCGAACCACCATAGTTATTATTCTTAGCACGAGTAGTGAAGGCGACATTACCTTCATTTTCATATTCCTTCTTTCTTGATTCCTCTTGTATGCATCTCGATAATACTTCGTCAAAATCAGGTATCACATTGTTATTGAGAATGGTAGTATTGAATACATGCCATTCGGAGGAGAGACCTCCAAGTGCGGTGAGAACAATTTCTCGATTAGCTATTGTCTCCCTAGTGGCCAGAAGATTATTTCTAATTTCGATCAACTTTAGAAAATAAGATTGAAAGGATTCATCCCTGCCTTTCTTCAGATTCTTCAGTTGGTTCTTAAAGAAAAGGACTTGATTTGCATTGTTGGCCTTGAACATGTTGACCAACTTGTCATACATCTCCTTGGATGTGCGTAGCTCAGAGATGTAGGCAACCAGACTCTTATGAATTGAATCCTTGATCATCATCTTTGCTTTGATTTTCCCCTTCTTATATTTTGACTTGGTGGCAACAGGTGCAGATGATGGAGGCTCTTGGATTTTACCCTGCACATAGTCCATGACATCTTGATCTTCCAACATTAGATCCAAAGTCATCTTCCAGGCATGGAATTCTTCCTTCCCAGTCAACTTCTCATCAACTTTGAAGCCATTATAATTTGAGGTACCCATGCTCTTCGTCGGTGATTGCTACAATCTTGGGCTTTGTCTTCACCTCAGCTTTGATACCACGCAAATTTTCGTAGATGTTCTATGCTTGATGAAACTTTACTTTTATTCCCAATATAAAATAGAAATCACATAAACAAGAAAGTAAAATGTTGATAGAACATACCAATAGATCGACAGAAGACAAACAAAAAATATACTTAACTTGATCAACAAAATATGTGTTGTGGTGTGTTACGACGGTCAACAAGTGCTTCAACCATCAAAGTCTCTACACAGTCAGCCAACCAGAATGTGTCAACAAAAGTCAACGTTGTCCAAGTCAACAGCCAACGCAAAAACAGTAGCAGCAAAAGTCAACACAGCCAGGTCAAAGTCAACGTCCAGCCTCGACTTATGTGCCAATAAATGCGGACTGCAAAAATTAGAATTTTGGGAGAGTTTGAGGTCAGTTTGACCATGCAATGACCAAAGTCAACCCTGGTCAAATTTGCGCTGAAACCTTAGGTCAAAACCAGAAAATCCTTCTTGTGTTTTCCCCACGTTGGAGAGAAGAAGAGACTCCAAGATGATGATCGAACCAATCAGATGCAGAGAGAGAACGTGTGATGAGTGATGGTGAAAATGAGCTCCAACGTTGACCCATATATATCCATCAATGAGGGTGTGTGACACATTTGTTGGGGCTTCAAGCCTACATTTCAATTATGGCCGACCTTGCACATAAGTGGAATTAATTCAAAATAAATGTTCTACTCATCGGATCAAGATGATCTTTAGATCGATCTTGCACCTCTCCGAAATAGGAGTCCAATACAAATATTGGCATCTTCATTTGAGCATCACAACATGGATTTTGGACCTAGTTGTCCAAAATTAACAACTAGCTCACCTTGGATATTAGGTGGGTGTTAGGGCTAGTATTCCCCTTTTTTGACCTCATATAACACCCATTTTGGCAAAGTAATATCATCCTTTCATTCCTTTTTCGATAAAAAGACACCAAAATAGGCCTACAAAGTAATTTGTCTATATTATATATTTATTCCATTGTTTTAACATGATTAGGAGACATATTTAGGGATTTATGCTAATAATGAGGGATTTTGAACAGATCTAGTAACCTCTATGGGATCCTGTAACCGACCTCCAAGTTCAAGAGGGTTCCACCATTCCTAAGCAGAAATGACAACTTGGGTTTTCTTCTACACATCACCATTATGCTCTGTTGTTCATCGACTCAGGTCAAGGATCGTTATGCAAGGTGTTTGTTTCCAATCAAACTCACGTTGACCAAATATTTAAGTTTGGAATGAAACAAAACTATTGGGTCTGTATTGATTGATTTGGTAAACCATGGATATGATACCAGTTTGCAATTGGAAAATGTGGGTTCATTGTCTAGAATTGACCACAAGATCCACTCATATCTCCCTTTCTAGCCTCGTAATTGCCAAGCGAGATAGGGGATCCCCTAGATCCTCTTGTTCACTCCTCTTCCTCGTGTACTTGTATGAACCCCAACCCTTTGTGCATCACACAAGAGGCGAGGAGGCTAGGAAGCAGATCGATCAAATTTGTATTTTTTTATTATAAGTTCGACCCACTATTGGAGTTCGCTTATGCTGATTGACATGTAATTTATTTGGGATTGAATTAACGTGAGGCAGTGTGTTGGTGTTTCACATCATATGTCTCTACATACTTTGTGTCTGGTTTAGGTAGCTAACACAGGCGACATATATGGTTGGGAGGGCCCACCAATCCAACCACGTCTGCCTTGTATCTCTATTGTACATTATCTCTCGAATGCATGTGGTAACACTTTGATTTATATACTTTTTATTGGATTGATTTGTGAAGTATATTCGTTGATGTGTATCGCTCTCACATTTATCACTATGTATCATTCTACTTGTTTTGTATCTTATTCATTGTATTTTCTATGCTATATATATTTTGTTAACATTTGTTGTGATGCAAGTATCCAATGTTTCTTGTATTCATATTTTTTTTAGTGGGTGTGAATATTGATGTTGTGTGTGGTTCAAGTATACCAGAATAGGTCCATTCACTTGCCAAAAACAGAGTATTGATCCATATGATCAATGTGTGTATGAACCCATGAAATTGAACCTTGGCTAAGCCTTTCTTTTCCATGCAAACATAGATAGATTTCATTTTTGTGCACAATTTGGTGTGCTACCACAGAATTCATTGATTTCACAACGTTATGTTTGAATTGCAAAGTGTGAGAGAGCACACTAAGGCCAATGTCAAGGTTTGCTTCCATCCTTGTTGTACAGTGGTCGCTTGGTCCAACTAGCATGACAGATAAGGTCTTATTAATCAAGGACATTTTAGGCAACCTCAGTGACCTTAATAGATTTATAACTCTTTCCCTTTCCCTTCCTTTTCTTGTTGTGTTTATCCTTACAGTGAACCAAATATGAAACTTAGTTTGAAGTCACTTTAATGAGATATGAATGCAACAATTGTCCTGTTCAATAAGATTGTCGCATGTAATCCCTATAACCATCTTTCTTAAGTCTATTGTCAAGAGAACAAGTTCCTTGGGAGTATGCTTTCCATTGGTTTGGTTTTCCATGCCAATTCTTTTCATAGTGATAGGATAAAAACCCATCAATAATCTGACCTCTGCACATATAGTGTAGTATCTCAAAGTTTACAAATATCCCGGTTGATAATTTAAAGTCGAATCCCTTAAGCAATTAAACCGACCAACAATGGCCATCTCTACATTAATGAAATCACATGTAAAAAATGTATCAGCGTATTCTTTCATAGAAATAAAAATCAGCTCAAGAGGATAACTTTAGAGTATATGAAAGGAGGATATCTTCAGGACATATGAAGTATGTATTTATCAGTTAGAACCCTAAGTTCTTGTTAAAGGCATTTTAAAAAGCTTAAACAAATGAACAACAATAATAATTAAAACAACCATGTCCACCATAACACACAACAAATTGTCTTCATTAAGGATCAATGAATCTCAAGTAACTCTGTTAAGAAAGACATTGAATGGTAAGCTCAAACAAGCTTAAATAATAATTTCATTAGTTGCATGCTACTTTGGTTATCAATGTGACATATTTGGATGCTAACTTATCATTTCAAGAATGTGTTCATTACATGGTAGTAATCATTGAGGCAAATGACTAACTTCATTTGCTCAAATAGCCAGTTTGATACAAACATCGATCACCACATACACCTACTCATACAGTGTCAACATTTCAATAGCCTTATTGAAAGAAATATGAAATATGAACAACATAATACAATAAATTATATATTTCTTGATATTAAAAAAAAATATTAACAAAGATTAAATTGGAAAGAAATAGCAATTGCCATTATATATTACATACTTTTTCAATATTAAAATATAAACTAATAGTGAAATTATCAATGAGTAACCAGAACTCTAGCATAGATTTGAAAGGTTTAAGACTACCATTTTTTAAAAGACAAATTTTCTCTTTCTAAGATAAAATAAATGACTATTTTCTCATTAATTATAATATATTTTCCACTTTCCACCACTCACTGTAATCACACTTTAAATATTTATACACATCCAAATTTTAAGTGGCTGACTATGATTGTGGTTCATATGTAGCTCCAAGCTACATATGAACCACGATCTTCCCAACTCAAAACTAAACTCAAAATATTCCAAGAAACTGGATTTTTATGGCAGCAGTTTTAAACATGGTCTTCCTTCAAGCTTAATAATAGTGTGGATCATGGGGCATGTGGTAAAAATTTTTAATTTCTTTCACATATTCTCCAGTGCTTCTTAAATCCATAACTAATGTGAAATTTTCCTTTTAATGCATATAAAAACCAAAATGTAACTACAATATAGGAAATCTTAAGGACGCTCAAGTACTTTTTTCAAATTACTTTTGAAACCTAACATAAAAACCTATCTATTAAGCTCTCAATCTCATATATATTAATCACTAGGAGGAATTAAAAAATAATTGAGTTACAATCATTTGAGTGCTTAAAAAACATAGAATTAAGATGAATATATGCTAGTTTATTTTATTTTATTATCGTGGTTAGCATTTATTTATTATTTATTTCAATTTAACGTCATACATTAAAATTTTCTATTTTAATTTAGAAGAAAAAGTTATTTTAATGTTCACGAGGTTAACGATAGCTTATGAGATGGATCGCTTCTCTATCTGGCTCTTGTATTCTACCATTTTACTATGAAGTTTCACAATAAACTCTCCCAACTTCTCGACAATGTCCTTGCTAAATAGAATATCCCAAGAGCTAGCTGCCAAAATATCTGTATAACTTTCTCTGTTGTCTTTGAAGGCCTCACATTCTAAAATGAAATGCTTTTCTGTTTCCACTTTTCCGGAAAAGAAAAAAATACATAGTCTTTCCTCCCATACTTCTTTTGGCCTTTTCCAGCGCCCTGTTTCACAACGGAGTTGATGCGAATTAGTCCTGAATTGAGCAATAAGAATTTTGGCTCTCCAAGAAATATTGGCCGCTATGCATGCTTTTTTTTACGATTATGAGAGGGACTAAACTCTTCAATATAGTGTTTTTTCTTTCTCCCTAACTCCTCCCAAGTACATTTGTGAAACTTATCCATAACAAAAGTTTTTATCTCTTCACTGTTTGTGGGACACGTGCTCTGTTGAGAATTTGGAGGGTTGTAGGTTAATACAAATTTTCTTCTTGATAATTACTTGTGAACTTATTTGCGTTAGTTATGTCTTCTCTTAGTTAATATTTCATAAAGTCAATTATCAAAATGCACAAGACACAAAAGTTAAGCTCCTAGAGCCAGGGCAAAACCTCTCTTTCTTGGAGAGGAAAACCCGCAAAGAATTCTTCTTATAGATCTTCAAATGACAAGTACCATGACCGTGACACAGACCATTAATCTTCTTATGCTTCCAAGACCTTGTCAATGATTGATTATGTTCTTCTACACTGTCCTTCACTGACTTGCACCTTTCTACACCAGATAGCTCGGTCTCTACACAAATTCTGCTTCCTTAGGGCATTGAATGTTTACTTACCTCAGCTAGATGCAATCATAACTTTAGCACAATCACTATGCACTTTGTTGTACCTTTTATCTCACGCTTTGACACAGTTAAACCTTCTTTGGCACCTTGATCTATTCTTGAATGCAGCCTTCTTTAACAATGTAATCCACACTTGAATACACCCTTCTCCAGCACTATTATCCGCACTTGAACGCAACTTACCTTAGCACAGAAATCTGCACTTAGATGCGGCCCTAGAAGTAGCCCTAATTAGAGGACTGTGATCCACACTCACTTCAGAATTTTCACGTTATAGTGTTACAAACATCCGCAATCTTCAGGTGATGACTTGTTGTTGCTACTATGCATTACCCATAAACGTTATAGATGAGTATCCACAGATCCTCTTCAGACTTGTCTGAATTCCTGTTCCCAAATCCGCATTCCTGTAGTGATTTCCGCAATTGTTGTTGTGGTAGATCTGCTTATATCCTTTCACAAATAGTCCGCAAACTCCTCAGACTTGTCCGCAATTGTTGCTATCCAAATGATCTGTAGTCTTCCCTTATATATAGTGATTTATTCTCATCCTTTAGGCCGACCATCCAAATGCATTAGGCTAACTATTATATAGCAAGTATGCCGACTTGACTTTGTTATTTCTTTAGCATTTCGTGAGGCATTATTTCAGCAGCGTTTGAAGGTTGACTTTACTATATCATGGAGCTTGATGTACAAGGTCATGGAGCATATGAAAAAGACTAGATCTTATACTTAACTTAAACCTAATGGACATCAACAAGAAGTCCTTCTACTTAATAAATCACGCTCATGAAACCCATGAAGCACATACAACAAAAATATATATTAATTTGACTTCTTCTTTTACATAATTACATAGTCAACATGAAGACCGACCTACTTACACTTTTCAACACTCCCTCTTAACTAGGGAGGTATTCATATAGATACATGGTCATTTTCAAACTGAACAATCTCATAAGAAGAATCAGATTGGTAATCGCATCTGTATATCATCATATCAACCAACATTGTCCTAGTGCAAGGCCTTGAATAACAGCCCCATCTCTTAACGAGATAATGGGCTACAATGTTGGCGAGACACATGACTTATAGACACCATCGTCATTGTCTCTCCAAGGTACATACTCCAGCTGGGTGTTCCCAAAGTATGACCTTCTTGGACTATTCTTCTCTTCGGTAGCTAGCCCTCAAAGAATATTGGTCCCCGACTACTCTTATCTTGAATGCCCTAATACATTCTCAAAGAGTATCGAATGCCAGATGATTACCCAATCATCCATTATGTCTTCCCAAGTGAAGACAAGAATGATGTGTCTATCTCTCCCTCTCAACTAGGGAGGACCTATTCCACTAGGGAATGTACTCATTCCTATACAAGGAATGTACCTAAGCTTATTCTTAGGAATTACCAAGTTTCTTCCAAGTAAGAAACTTATCATCAGGCTCCCTCTTAACCAGGGACTTCCAGCAGCAATGATGAGACACCCAGCTATTCATGAAGAATTCATGTCCTTGATGTCATGGATTTCGATATTGAGGAATCTTCAACTTTAGCTTCATAGGGCACAGATCATCCATCACTTTCATCCTGAGTCATGCTAGCTATCATAAAGTGATTCATTAGACTTCCTTATCTGGTCCACTGTTATGCCATGTTGCTTTCCTTCGAATCATCTCCAATGATCATACATCATTTCTCATGATTAGCAGCCCTGCATAAATTCATCCAGATAAACATATACAAATGAACTTTTTAGAAAAAAAGTTACCTTAGTGATGATCTTTCACCATGACATCTTTCTGTAGGCATCGACATCCTTCATACATATTGACATATCTCCTAATGATATGTTTTTCCAAGGGTCTTCTTCTTTACCAGACTTCCGTCAGAGTCTAAATATCTTCCTAGGAGATCTCCTAGTCACATCTTCTTGGCCTCCGGATGATATTTGCCTCTTGACATGGTTGCATTTCATGATCTCTTCCTCTCTGCACATTCTTCATTCCCATGACATTACAAATTTTCCAATTTCTTGTTTATGTACAACCACCTCATATTCTATGAGGACATATTATGTTGATTTCATTTGTCAGTGCACTAAGAGATCCTTCTTCATAGATCATACTTCTAAATATGAAATTCTATTACCTGCAACCATATGACATGACTTCACAGCATCCAATATCAGCACATATGTTTGCATACCTCATATATATTTCCTTGAGTTATCCTGTAGCAATTTCTCTAGAATGAATAACTTCATTCATTTGGCCTACTTCATCAATATCTCATCACATCCCAGAGTTTTGTCACCATGATGACTCTCGATCTGATGACTGCTTTACTTTAGTAGAGAGATTTTCCAGAAGTTGTTTCACGGAGAGATCCTTTCATGCTTCTATTGAGGTGCTTATTAATGTACATTGCTTTCTATTATACAATTTTACAATCAATCAGAGATCACTTAAAGAGAAAGATGATCTCAATCATAATAGAGATCTCTCTCTTCCCCCTTCTTGGATCTTTTAACATCAGGTTCTTCTCTTTCATTAGTGACATGGGCTTCTTCCTTTTTCCTCTTGTCCTTTCCAGATTTAGGACAATCTCTTTTATAATTCCCAAGTTCATTACATCCAAAGCATCGTACGTTGTCCATGTTCCTTCTTTTATTCTGAGGGCCAAATTTTCCGAATCTTCCTTTCTCCCTGTATGAGGTTGCAAAGGCATGATTCTCTTCACTTGGTCTTGTATCAGCTTTGGCCTTTACTCTTGTTTCCTCTATTTCACATGGAGACCATAAATCATGGAATGGGGTGGCTTCTTTCTTCCCATATAGACTAGAAGTGAAGTTTCCCCATTCCTCTGGTAGAGCATTCAGCACCATTGTAGTCATCTTTGTGTCAGACATCACTTCTCCCAGTTCCTGCAGTTGATCTCTTATTTCAGAAATCCTCATGAAATATGGAGTGATTCCTTCTTCCCTTGATAATTTCATTTTGTATAGTTCTTGTCTCAGAGAGATTGCTTCTCCGGCAGTACTCACAGAGAATAGCTCCACCAATTTCTCATATATTTGTTTTGCAGTCTTTAGTTTTTATAAATAGGGAATGAGAGTCTTTGATGGATTCTATGAGAATCTTCTGGGCTCTAATTTCTCCCTTCATGTACTTGGCATGGGCTAGAGCATCTTCTTTAGGGGGTTGAACAGTAGATTCTTCGATATATTCCATTATTTCGTCTTCAATTAAATTCAAGTCTATTATTTTCTTCCATGCACTAAAGTTTGATGACCCAACCAACTTGTTGCTTTCTTTACATTAAGGCATCTTGGTGATGATTGAGAATGAAGTCAAGGGTTTCCTTTCTTCAATGTTGATGTACTTGAACCCTTGATTATAAAAACTATCTTTAGAAGTTGAGGTTCTCTTCAAACAATGTCTTTAGTGCAAATCTTTGATGGCAAAGATTATTTTCTTGAATGAGTTGATCTTTTGAATGAGATAGGAGATCTTACTTGAAGTAGTTAGATAGTCTTCCTTGCAAACTGATTTGACTTTCCAACCCAAACTTTGATCTTCGCTTCTTTGAGTTTCTTTGTTGACAAGCAGCCCTTATGTTCAGCACCTTAGCTCTGATACCATGTTGAGAATTTGGAGGGTTGTAGGTTAATACAAATTATTTTATTGATAATTACTTGTGAACTTATTTGAGTTAGTTATGTCTTCTCTTAGTTAATATTTCATCAAGTCAATTATCGAAATGCACAAGACACAAAAGTTAGGCTCCTAAAGCCAGGGAAAAACCTCTCCCCCTTGGAGAGGAAAACCCGCAAAGAATTCTTCTTATAGATATTCAAATGACAAGTACCATGACCATGACACAGACCCTTAACCTTCTTATGCTTCCAAGACCTTGTCGCTGATTGATTATGTTCTTCTACACTGTCCTTCACTGACTTGCACCTTTCTACACCAGAGAGCTCGGTCTCTACACAAAATATGCTTCCTTAGGGCATTGACTGTTTACTTACTTCAACTGGATGCAATCATAACTTTAGCACAATCACTATGCACTTTGTTGTACCTTTTATCTCACAGTTCGACACAGTTAAACCTTCTTTGGCACCTTGATCTATTCTTGAATGCAGCCTTCTTTAACAATGTAATCCACACTTGAATACACCCTTCTCCAGCACTATTATCTGCACTTGAACGCAACTTACCTCAGCACATAAATCCGCACTTAGATGCAGCCCTAATTGGAGGACTGTGATCCGTACTCACTTTAGAATTTTTACGCTATAATGTTATAGATATCCGCAATCTTCAGGTGATGACTTGCTGTTGCTACTACACATTACCCATAAACGTTACAGATGTATATCCACAGATCCTCTTCAGACTTGTCTGAATTCCTGTTCCCAAATCTGCATTCCTGCAGTGATTTCTGCAATTGTTGTTGTGGTAGATCTGCTTATCTCCTTTCACAAACAGTCCATAAACTCCCCAGACTTGTCCGCAATTGTTGTTTTCCAAATGATCCGTAGTCTTCCCTTATATATAGTGATTTATTCTCATCCTTTAGGCCGACCATCCAAATGCATTAGGCCGACTTGACTTTGTTATTTGTTCAGCATTTTGTGAGGCATTACTTCAGCAGCATTTGAAGTTTGACTTTACTATATCATGGAGCTTGATATACAAGGTCTTGGAGCATATGACAAAGACTATATCTTATCCTTAACGTAAACCTAATAGACATCAAGAAGAATTCCTTCTACTTAATAAATCATGCTCATGAAACCCATGAAGCGCATACAACAAAAATATATATTAATTTGACTTCTTCTTTTACATAATTACATAATTACATAGTCAACATGAAGACTGACCTAGTTACACTTTTCAACATGCTCAAGAAAATGCCCCATTTGCTAAACCATTTGTTATTTATCCGCATTCAAGTCTTCTCTTGTGCACAATATGTCATTAAACACAACCTTAGGTCATCTACCCTCTTCCATTTGCTCAATTTTTTTTAAATTTATGACTCGCACCATAGCTATTTCTTCAATAGGAGCAGCCCATGTTTCACTTAACAAGATAGCATAAGGAACTGCACTTTTAATTTTGAATTTGTTTGTAATCACACGCTTCTGAATTTTCTCAATTTTTTTCCACTGCATGTGAGATGTATTGTTGGCCCACAGTTCACAACCGTAGAGAATCACTGGAATCACTAAAAGCCCAAAAAGAGTTAGAATGGTTTTCCAGTCCCTTAACTCTGCCTCTCTACACCTATTTTGAAAAGCATAAAATGTTTTCCAAGCCCCCAAAGTTCTTTTCTTTCTACATCCATCCCAACTTAGATTTTTGTTGAAGTCAATTTCGAGGTATTTGTAATCCGCAACTTCTTCCAGAATGTTGTCTTCAAAGTAGAACGTATGCAGGTTATGTTTTTGTTTGTTAGAGAAAACCACTACTTTCATTTCGTTGATATTGACTTGCATCCCCACATTTCTACAAAAATGCTCAAGGGAAAGTAAGTGCTCTTGCAAACCAAGAGCAGATTTAGCAATAAGAATAAGGTCATCTGCACACAAAAGAAGCCTTATAACAAACTTGCCCAAATGTATACCATCATCCCCTTGCGAATTTAGCCACTCTTCAAGTTTGTCGATATATAAACCAAAGAGGGTAGGAGACAATGGGAAACCTTGTTTGACCTTGATATCGCTTCTAAAACTTTCAGAAATGCCTACTAAAGTTCTAATTTTGACTTTCACCTCTTTGTACAGCCTATGCACAGTTGCTTGCAAATGCCTGGGAACCCCAAGTTCCTCCATTCTGTGCCAAAGCTCATCCTTAGGAACCGTGTCAAAGGCTTTTCTGAAATCAACAAAGCAACAAAAGACTTCTTCCTTTTTCTCCCAAACTTTCTCAATGATGTGCCTTAAAGTTATATCATGATCAATTGTGGAATGTTTAGGTCTAAAACCTGCTTGCCCTTTAGCACGTTTATCTCTTTCTTTTTCCCACTTGCTAATTTTATTTTCTAACATGCTTCCAAATAACTTTGCTAACAAGGGGTTTATCATTATGGTCCTATAGTTGGAGGGATTATTGATGTCACAACTCTTGAAAAGAGGTATTTCCAAACTAGTTGTCCAATCAGTGGGGAACCCCTGTTGTATGATGTTGTTGAAAATTTTTGTAATGTGAGGTGCAAGAATTTTAAAGCCCCACTTTAGATACTCTACTTGGAGTTCAACTAAGTCTTTTGCTTTTCCAACACCCAACTTTTTGATACCCATCTCTACCTCTTGCACTATGAAGAGTTTTGTATCAGTGTTGACCAAGAGATGATGGTCAACCTTGGGATCTTGCTCATAAAGTCATTTTGCATTGTCAAACCATTTAGAAGTTGTAATATTGCTTTTGGTTTGCATCTTTCTTGGTTGGAGATCCTTCCAAAATAATTTGGGGTTATTTTTCCCAAGGAAGATTAGTTCTTCTCTCCTTGAAACCATGAAATCATCCTTTTTCTTCCTTAATATCTGCTTGTAAGCTTTGAGCTTTATGTTATCCTTGTTTGACTCTTTCCACATTCTCCTTGCCTTTTTGAATTCCTCGTCAAATCAAGCATTGACCAGAAAGCAATTTTTTTCAAACTTCTTACCTTTTGCTCTTTTTCACTATGCAAGTGTGCTTTGAATTAAATGTGTTAATTTGTGACCATGCAGGTCCTGAAATGGGATTTTCTCCTTCTCGAAGAGCCTCTCTAGCGCTAATTTGAATGTATTACAATTTTCTGGAGTCAAAATAATTCTTCCCTTTGGAAGATTTTGTTGAACATACTGAGTTTTTGACCCTAACTACTTCTTTCTAGTCCAAGAGAAGCTTAAATAAATTGGCTTGTGATCTAATTTTAAGTCCCAAAGCTGATCTCCAATCAAAACTTCCTCCATTTTCTCACACAAACTATGTGAGAAAATTACATAGTCTACTACACTTGCTCCATTGTAAGTATTGCAAGTGAAATAACCAAACTTTTCCCATCTAGTCAAACCATTACAAATGACTAAATCGAAAGCCCCACATAGAGTAAGCAATTTTTCACCAAAGAATGCTAGCTTGCTCACTTGCAGCCCTAGCATTGAAATCATCCACAATAATGACTTCACCTAGGTGAGAATATGTTGCAATATCTGCCTTTAAGGTTGTAAAGGGACCTTTGTGGTCAAGCCATCTACTATTGTAGATTTTTTAAACTTGCGGTGCAAAATAGCATGCTGTAATTCTGATGTGATTTCCATTTTCTGATATTTAAACCAAATGAATTGTTTATTTGAGTCTTCATTTTCTAGCTGAATGAAACGAACTTCTTTTTCTCTCACTAATACCATGATACCCTCGCGTCCTTTGCCATTTCCTGCAAACCTTGTTCCACACTGCCATCTTCCAGTACCCTTCAAACAAAGGTGTCATGCACCCTTCATGCTCGTGTGTTTCTATGAGGCAAATTATGTCTATATTCTGCAATAGGCCCTAACCCAAGTCCTCTTCTCCATGGGTAACCTCTGCAGTTCCAACAAACTAACCTTAAAGAAACCTGGGTATGACTTGATTTCTATCTGTTTTGACATGCAAGACTCGCATTTGAGTATTTGTCCCTGATTTCCCATACTGACCTTGCTCCCTGATTTCATGTTAAAGAGTTTGTTGTCTCTTCTTTATTATCATCTTGCTGCCCTTTTTTGGAAGAAGGTCCTAATCGCTCTATCACAACTTTACCCTTATAAATCCATGCTCTTTTTCCCTCATCTCTTGTTGCCCTAACCTTTGACATTTCCTCCCTCCTTTCCTCTTGTTGTCTTACAATTAAATCTTCTTCTAGAAAAAAGCGATAACCCCTCAAGAGTTGCTTCTTGCTTAGAATGATATCTTCATCACGCAAACTAGGCATGATGACTCTTATGGGCCTGGCTCTCTCACTGTTAAACTTTCCTACCCTCCATGCTTGGCATATTTGTCCTTCCAATAGCAGCTTGCCTTTCAAGAAGTCCCTTGCAAGGTCAAAAGTAGATTCATTTTTCTCATAGTTTTCCACCCCTTTAATAATTATTTTCGCTGCTATATCTTGTCTTTCCTTTCTTTCTCTATCTTACATGTTGCTGACCCGAAAGTTTGTCTCTCCTTCCCTATTAGCAAAATTGTTAATAACTTCAGCCCAAGTTTTGGAAACTTTTGTGGAGCCTTCTTTCCTTTCTTCTCTTGTTGTCTATTTGGACAACCACTTTCCCTTTAACCTGGGATGGTTTCGCATTCACCAACTCTGTACTCTCCACTACAATTTTCATCATGTTTTGCACATCTTCCTTCATCCACTGCCATTATGTCTTCCCTATTAGGAGAGCTTCCTATAGCAATGCCACTTGCTCCTTCAAAATTTTATTGTTTTTTGCTAGAGCCTAGTTCTCAATTGTTATTACATGAATTGTATGCTCCATTTCCTGCTTTTAGCTTCTAGAACCTCCAACCTCTTTTTTGCACTTAATAATTCCGTCACATAGAGATCAGATGACCAGGTGAGAGGTGTGGATGTGGGACTGTACAAGGCAGAATCATCAATGATTTTTCTTTTTCCTCTGGGTTTGTTGCCATATGCTTGCAAAGGGACTTGTTTGAATATTGCTTATTGCGAAGGGCCCGAGTACTTTTCTTTTGAGTCTGTTTTTTCCTTGTCTGCTCCCATTTTAGACAGGCCAGTCTCTGTTTTAAAATACCTCGATACTATTTGACATTGACCCAAACCCACTTCCCAACTTTCGCTGATGAAGCAATTTTCACTTGTCCTAGATCATTTGTTTCCACGAGTTCTAAAATTTCTTGTGGCGTTATCATGTTTGTATGGATAAATAATCCATGAAGGCAACTCTTTGGCAAGGGTTTCTATGGTGGTGAGTTCGGTGTGTCATATAATTCCCATCCAGCGTTTAAAACCCCCAGTGTTTAATACACGACATTAACCACAAGTCGCAACTTTGAAATTTCTTGTTACAGTGTTGCAGACTTCTAATTGAAGGTGGAAAATTCAGATATGTGCTTGTTAATAAGCCATTTGCCATATAAATTTGATTGGGGTGTTGCGGGCAATGGAAATGAAAGCGAGCGCCTGAAAACGATAAAAATCCCCAACTGGTCACGCTTCCCCGTGCTCAAAGTCCCCTGACAGCATCACTTAGTATGATGGAGAAGTTAACAACATCCTCGCCTCTCTCCTAGGACAATTTTATGAACAGAGAGTCTATGGAGGCTTGACAAAATTCAAATGAATGGGTGCCCGACAAAGTTCAAGAGCATGTGCAAGGATTCCTTCAAATACCCATAGTTTCCGGGAGCTCGTTTGAATGTACGAGGACTTCGAATACCCATAGTTTTACTTCCGGGGAGCTCGTTTGGTGTATTAATGTGACAAACATATAAACATATACGTACGTTATAGATATCATCCCAATTGAAACTCTTCCAATTGTCCTCTATCTCCTGAGCATTAAAAGCTTATGAACAATTGGAAGATTGTGTCGTTGAACCACTTAGGCCACCATGCTCTAGATAGCCATTTACTCCATCCAATCAGTAATAATCACCTTGAAATTTATGCGTATGTTCAATGAAAACCCTAACCAGTGATAAGTGAGCATAATACACATCTTTTGATAGGAGAGGATGAGACCTATATGTTACATAATTTCAACAATCGGTAGAACAAGGACATTTCCATTTGAATATCAGGTATCCATTTCAGTTGAATGTCTCGACATCTGATATGCCAAAATCGTAAATGAACCTATTTATATTATAAAAGACAAATTTAATATTTGCATGATATGAGCCTTCCATTGATATAAAAAAAATTCTTTAATGCCATTGCCAATTTCTGTAGAAGCAGACTATATGCATAACTGAACTAAATTGAAGCAAAGTTCTTAGGTGCATTGTTCAGGTGATTTTTTTTTCCAAAAAAAAAATACAGTATTAGATGGAAATTCTTACTGCATATCTTTGATGAAAAGACTTTCCTCGTGAGAATGTTTAACATCATACAACTGTCAACAATTTTGTAACCAACATGGTCAAAATTCAGGGTTATATGTTACAGCACAATAATATCAATTACAAGAGATGATGCTGAATTTATCTCAGACATGTTTAAGACTTAAAGTATGTGTTTGACTGAACCGGGAAGTCCAAGATTGTTATTCCCAAGAATATGAATAAAAGAATGTCAGAACTGTAAAAATCACACCTTTGCGGGGGAGGGGGGAATTATCACCAGAGTTGCTTAGCACTAATTTCTTCAACAAGTTTGATCAGTCCAGGATAAGCGAATGGGCATTTTCGTTGTCCAGAAAATTTTATCGTGAGGCTGATGACAGGTACATTTGTTCATGGAAAAGAATACTTGATTCTTGATGTGGCCTTTCGTTGTTTGGGTGAAGGAGTTGGCATTTGCAACCATGGAGATGAATATAGTTGAAAACAAAAGTACTTTACATTCAATTTCTAGCGTTAAAGAGTAGGGAAGTGGAGTATTGAGAAGACCAAGACTAGTTAATTTACAAATGTTAGCTTCCTCTTGTCTTCTGTAGCGCAGATTAAGGAACTACAAAGACTGGTTGCACAACACAGTTTAAACCAAATGATTTGTTTTTTCCGTTGGTGATTGCTTATTTTCACTCCCATTTTTATCCCACTAACATACTTTCCTCTGATAAGTTGTGCTGTAAAATCTGGTTCTCCTCTGTCCTGGAACATTGACCATTCAATCATACTGAATTAGTTTTTGTCAAAAAATATAGTACAAATCTGAAAAACGTTAAAACAGACCTCTATACTAAATATACGTAACAAGAAAATTGTCGTTCTTGTCTAGCCGAAACAAGCCTGAATACCATAAACAACAAAACCAGATTTCAAGATCAAACAATTCCAGCAAACCCTCCTCTAGATAGACATTATCATTCAGGACTCTAATGTTTACACTACTGATAAGACCAGACATTTCAGAAGTTGTTTCAGAGAGAGAATATTAAGAAAAGTTCGAAGCAAAATTTTCCAATATTGGTAAGATTCAAGAGTAGAGCTTTCCCAAGATAATTAAAATAACTAGTTCATGAATTCTATTGAAAATTAAATTGTTACAACTCAAAAGATGGGCTTTATAAATGTCCTTTAGCATATCAAAATTATAGAAGCTTGAAATTTAAAAGTGTTATTTGGTTAAAGGAATCGCAAATTTTACATAACAGTGTAGTTCAGGAACAAAGTCATGACTTCGCCATTCAAGATCAATCCTTTGAGCTGTTGAATATGTTTTCCCCAGAGTTTTCCTTATAGCAGGGGCAAGGCTTAGGGGCATTCAGTAAAGACAAAGCCTCTCCACTTTAGGCCTAGAGGAAGTTCATAAAGGTACACGACTTTGAGCATACAAACACAGTGGGGACCTTCCTGCTGGGCACCTTTATTCCATATACACGACTTCATAAGAAATGAAAGAAGACACTGTATTTGAAGATTTTAGGAGGATGAACTGATACTAATATTCATTCATCAACAAACACAAAAATAGAAAGCATAATGGGGGTTATAAAACGAATCCAACAACTCAAATATACATAGAAGGCGAAGTGACTAGTACACATATCAAACATCATGAAACTCTTTCAAATTTATATCGCAACATGGAAAAAACAAAGCCAGAATTTTGAATACAAAATCCTCAAAATCTCCATAACATCAAGATGTATATGAATCCAGGGGACCATAACCAGTCTTTCATCAACACAATAATCTAAAAGTGTAATGTCCCCAATTTTTACATTATCTTGTGATGAGATTAGGAGGAGTCTCCAGAGCTTATGTCAGCCAGGTCACAGGTGTTGGATTACTCCATTGGTGGGCCCGGAGGGTTTTAGAGGAGTTCTATGCATTCGACTGGGATCGCTTACCATTCCACACAGTTTTCTCTTGGTTCCGTTGCATTCTGATGATTTCCGTAAAATGTCGTTATTAATAGGCATATTTTAATTAATTACACTTAAGGTGTTTTTTCAGGCTTATTACTTGGAGAAACACCTTAGTGTAATAGCCCATTGGAATCGGGGTGAAAAGATCTATATGAAAGATGATGAAAAGGGGCTTTGGGAGGCCAATGTGACCACAGAGGCAAATCAAGCATTTTCCATCATTAAAAGTGACTTTAATTAGTTTATAAAAGTCACTTTATTAAATAAAGGAAAAGTGCTTTTAAATATTTAATTGGAAGGAAAAGGTGAGTTATAAAAAGGGAAATGAGAGGGTCTCTTCCTCATTCTTTCACTTGCTTTTTGAGATAGGAGTTTTGGAGAGTTTTGAAAAAAAATTTAGGGTTTGGGAAACTCTAGCTGTCATATCTGGTTTTGGTGTTGAAACTAGACACCCTAGTTGGTTCAAAGAGTGAAATCACACAGGTTTAACAGTTGGGATTCAAAGAAGAAAAAGATTAGTTGGAGATGTTGATGTAGAAAAGTGTTATCAGTTGATTTTATGTTCTTATTTGGTACTTTCTATCTCATCTTTTCAAGCTAAAGAGAACCACGAGTTGTTGGAAGGGGGTCGAAACCCAACATTAAGAGGAGGTTGAACAGTGCTAAAGAGGCCTGTGCATTAATGAGCTTGCCTTTGGTCGAGTTTGTAGTCAAAAGGGAGGCCGAAATCATACCCAACTCAAGGGCTGAGTTGCTGCTCATTCTTTGGTCGAGTTTGACTATTATACAGGGTTGAAATACCAAGGAAATAAGCTTGAGTTTCTCTGCTGTGTTTTTGTTGGAGTTCTGGGCTAATGCCTTTTGCTGGTGCGAGTTGGACAGGACCAAGATTCGTTGCTTGCTTGGTTGTACATGTTGCCTGAGGGTGTATCTCCTACACACAGGTTTTTTGCTACCCACAAAGGCCACAAACCTTGTCATTTCTGGGCTCTTACATAAGGGTAAATGTCTGGTCCTATGTATTTAGCTTTTAAACACTTCTGGGCAGCTTGACAGTGAAATGCACATAATACATATCAGTTAGAGCCTTGCTGGACTGAACAGGTGGCCATACCTTGGAAGTCTGGAATGTTACTTTGATATTTGGGCAGCATATTTATCAATCAAAGTGCTGGAGAGTTTCCTAAAGAAGACTGATATATATATATATATATATACCCATTAGTGTTGGCAGCCACTTAATCTCAGGTTCAATCCTTCTGATATGTTCACTGTGTATTCAATTTCTTTTTTATGAAAAAGGTTTTCCTGTGGGTGTTATTATCATGTCTCAATAATGTGTTAATTTCTGGGTTATTGGGAGCTGTCATAAAGTGTTGGGTCTGCATATTATCTCCTGGTATCGTATTTCTCAAGTCAAGTACAAGACTGTCACTTCAGATGGACTGAAATTGTTGCATGTATCTTTGCTAATGGTTGTCACTAGATATCAGGTTCTATAGTTCTGATTTCTTCACTGTGTATTCATATTTTCAATGAGAAAAACTATTGTGTGGGTTATATTGTTACCTATCAGCAGTATTTTAAATTTCTAAGTTGATATGAGGAATGTATGTTTGTTTTTGGGAAAGTTGGTTGGTACATGAAAGTATTGAATGCATTGCTCAGAAAACAAAATTATAAAGAGCACCTACAGCAGAGTGTAGACATGTTTGAAGAAATTCATCACTGAAAACTCAAACCAAAACTCGTAAAATTTTAACAAAAACTAGTAATGTTACAGTTTGGTATCTTACAGTGGTATTAGAGCCTTAATATTGGCTTGGTCGTGGGTTGTTGTTAAAAAAACAGAGCATGTTCTTGGACAGCTGTTGGGTTCAAAGGGAAGACTATAACAAGGGAAATATGCTTCCAAGTCAAAGAAGAATTGTTGGCCCAAAAATTTGAAAACTATAACAAAACCTTTGCAAAAGTGATAGAGCACATGGAAGCATGGGTGTCGACATCAAAGGCAGTAAATAGAAAAAGGAATAGCAAATCCAAAGATGAAAATGTAATCAAGGACCAGCAAGCAAGGGTTGAAGATGAAAACCATAAACAAACCTTCCAGGATGAATTGAGAAAAGTCACACCCGTTGAAAATGAAGCTATCACAGATTCACCCTGACAGGTTGGAACGAGAGGTTGGGATGAAAGGGAATCAGAAATTGTTACAGTCATTGAGGGAAGATGAAATTTTGCGTACTTCAGTTTTGGCGGCTGGGCAAGGGCCAACCCGGCTAAGCCAAGCCACATTGCCTCCGGAACATAGATTCTGGTTTTAGAGATTCTGAGACATGAAGTAATTTGGTATACTTCTGGCTTTATAAAAATTCCAGTAAAAAGGGTGGGACGATGGTCGGGCTGAGACCTGTTTATCCGTAAGATGCTGATTCCGGGCAATAATTGATAAAAAAAAGGTGAGTTTCCCAATGGTGGGTTGAGTCTGCAGTTCTTGTTTATTGTCCTTCTTGGAAGGAGTACAAAGAAAATTATGAGACCACAACAGTTCATGATGATTCCCAAGAGGTGTGCAAAGATGATAATGTTGATTTTTGGGTAGCATCAGATGTGCTCTAGCTCCGAAACTTTGAGGAGGGGCTAAAACACATGAGATCTCCAAGACCCAGAAATCGTTTGGAGAAATTCCACCCGAAGCTTAAGTTATTCAAATAACTAATTATTTTAATGGGGACCCTAATTCTAACTTAGGGAAATTAAATATTTAAAGTGAATTAATTTAAACATGTGGGTGAGAATGTTCTAAGTGACGAGGATCAAGTATTTTCCTATGGGTCTTTTCTAATCTTAGCCTTGGCCCGTCGATTAGAGATTACATCACAATCGTTGATTCGTCAACTGGAAAAGTATTAAAGGAAGGCTTGGGGTCAATCGGAGGAAACAAACAGTGGATCTAAGAGATCGAATTCTTCTAATGAAGCAGTGCTCAGACGAAGATCAGATCTGAGTGATTCAGAGAAGCAGTGAGGGGCAGATGCAGTAATTGGTCGGAGGACCAAGGGTACATTGCAAAGCAAGGGTAGCAGAGACGCAGAGGAAGCAGCACAACCACTAGGAGAGGTGACACAGTCCCTAGAGGGGATGATGCAAGCCCACGCAGGGGTCACGCACGGGCAGCGCAGAGCATCCGAGGGACAGTCCAGAATCAGCTAGCGATCGAGGTTTCTAAGCCGATAGGGCTGAAACTCGATTTTTGGAGAGGCAGATCAACACACAAGAAGGGTGACGCAGTACATCATCTAGACCCACGCAGGCTTACATAGTGGCAGCGTAGAGGCTGTGCAGAGGAAGTTAGGGTTTCACCAATGACTGATTCGGATTTGCCGGGACTTGCAGAGTGAGGTAAAACTCACGATTTATCTTTGTCTGCGGAGGTTTTCTCTGTTGGGTGAGCCAGATTATGGCACCCTAGATGTACTCAGAATACTGTTTCTTAATAATATAAACCCTCAGAACTACTGCATCGGTTTTCCCCCACTGGATTTTTCCAGGGACATTTTTCTGAAAAATCTGTGTGCTTTACTTATTTTCAGCACTTAATCTGTATAATTGTGTAGCCTGCAGTGTATTTACCTTGATTTTTTCCTAAATTATTCAGAAAATAACTCGTTAATTAAAAGAAAACAAGTGGAGAAGTAAATCAAATTTACTACAGTAGGGTTTCTGGTTCAGATTCAGAAATTTTCACATGGTATCAAAGCTATTGCAGATCAGGTAGAGTTGAAGCCATCAACGAAGAGACGAAGGAAAAATTTTGCTGCAGGAAGGCGGTTGTCCCGAGTGACAGTGCAGATCCAGGAAGAGGCAAGGAAGGGTGACACAGTCACCAGAGGGGCTCACGCAGAACTTGTGTCAGCCAGCTGAGGTGACGTTGTAGCTGCAGCAGAGGAAGTGCAGTGTTGCTAGGTCAGCGCAGAGGGTTGAGCCTCCGTCTTTCCAGTTGCTGTGGCTGGAAGAGCAGTTCATTTTTTCTTCAGGAGTTACTGGTGGGCATTGTTTCTATCGGTGCAAAACAGTGCCTCGTGGGGCTCTGACAAAGTAGATGGAACCAATTCCTCAGAAGACTTCTCGCCAAGAAGTCTATATCCAGTGTTGATCAACAACAAAGAGTGATAGAAGAGGGCTGATTCGACATCAATTGGCAAAGGATTTCCGAGGGGGAAATCATTTTTCAAAGGGAGTGTGGTTCCTTAGAGGGTTTCTAGTGCCAAGAAACCCAAATTTGAGTTTTGGTGGGGCAACAACAGAAGAGGGAGAAGAGAACCAGTTCGACATCTTTTGTTGAGCAGAGATGGCCACACATGGTGAGGGATCAGGACAGGTTGTATGGAGCATTCAACTTTGTCATATGGAAGGCCAGAATCCTGTCAATACTGGATGAGCATCGTATCAAGCATCTTGTCGAGAGCACAGTTGTTGTTACTGTTGACCTTAGTCCGCTTAAGAAGTATGAGGAAGCTCAACCGAAGGCTAAGCGCTTGATCATGGATGGAGTCAAGGATCATGTGGTCCCACACATTACTAAGAAGAACACAGCACATGAGATGTGGACTTCTTTGACCACATTGTATCAGGGGAATTATGTTCAGAGGAAGATACTTCTTGAGAATCTGCTCCGATTATTCTAGATGCTGAAGGGAGAAGAGATCGGCCCCTTCCTCATTAGATTGAAGGCGATCCGTGATCAGCTGGTTGTCGTGGGGGCCACACCTGATGAAGATGTTATGGTGAGGACTGCTCTGAATGCAATTTCCGATGAGTGGGAGAACTTTGTCCAAGGCATCTTGGTCAGAGCAGCGCTTCCAAGTTGGGAAAACATGTGGGCAACCCTTCGACAAGAAGAGATTGGGAGGATGACTGAGGCGGGCATGAGTAGCGGAGGGATCAAGATCAAGAAGGAGGAGGAGGAAGATGCGGCTCTCGCATCTAAGGGACAACATGGGCAACAGAGGAAGAAGAAGAAAGACTTTTCAAAGGTCAGATGCTTCATGTGTGGTGAATTAAGACATTTCGCCACAACATGCCCTATGAAAAAGAAGGGCAAGGAAGAGTCTAATTCGAAGGCTGCTGCAGCTAAAGACGATGATGTGGCCATTAGTGCTCATGTACCTCGGGAGAATAGGTGGGGTGACATTGATCTGTAGGTCTTTCGAACTACAGTGATTGCGAACATGATCCTTGAGGTGCCCAAACTCTTGGATCACATACGAGCTACGAGAGCCCTTAATGACAATAGCAGGATGACTAGAGTCAGTTGGTGTGAGGGATGATGGTGGAAGAACTAGACCGTTGAAGACTGGAGCAGCGCAGAGCAGAGGCAGCAACAACGCAGAGGTTGATGGACTTCAACAATGCAAAGGCAGTGCTTATGTAGTGCAAAGCAGTAGCAGTGCAGAGGCACCAGTGAGACAGCACAGCTTATCAACAGAGGGTGCTTCAGTATCGAGGTGCACCCAGACTGACTTGTATGTCAAGTTTTTGGGTAGACCTTTTCAGTTTCTTACTCCTCAGCAACTGAGTTGCAGTGCAACAGTTAGCAGTGGCAATGCTATAGGCAGCATGATGCAGCATTTTGAGAGGGAGCTGCAGTACAGATGAGGCGGTGTCAGTGGCAATGACATGGGCAGCAGTACAGAAAGCAATAGCGCAGTGGATGAGGGGCAACAGCCGAGCATCAACAACGCAGAGGACCGATGCCAAGGATCAAAGTAATGCTTCTGGTGAGAAGTGTTGCTAGAGCACATTCCTCGCTAAGAGGGAGTGTTGATTTTTGGGTAGCATCTGATGTGCTCTAGCTCCAAAACTTTATGGAGGGGCTAGAACACATGAGATCTCCAAGGCCTAAAAATCGTTTGGAGAAATTCCACCCGGAGCATAAGTTATTCAAACAATTAATTATTTTAATGGGGACCCTAACTCTAACTTAGGGAAATTAAATAATTAAAGTGAATTAATTTAAACATGTGGGTGAGAATGTTCTTAGTGATGAGGATCAAGTCTTTTTTAATCTTAGCCATCGAATAGAGATTAGATCACGGTCATTGATTCATCAACTGGAAAAGTATTAAAGGAAAAATTGGGGTCCGTTGGAGGAAACAGACAGTGGATCTAAGAGATTGAATTCTTCAGACAGAGCAGTGATCGGACGAAGATAAAATCTGAGTGATTCAGAGAAACAGTGAGGGGAAGATGCAGTAATTGGTCGAAGGACCAAGAGTACATTGCAGAGCAAGGGCAGCAGAGACACAGAGGAAGCAACACAACCACCAGGAGAGGTGAGGCAATCCCTATAGGGGCTAATGCAGGCCCACGCAGGGTTGGTGCAAGGGCAGCACAGAGCATCCAAGGGATAGTCCATAATCAGCTAGAGATCATGGTTTCTAAGCCGGCAGGGCTGAAACTCGATTTTTGGAGAGGCAGGTCAGCACAGAGGAAGGGAGATGCAGTCCATCAGCTAGACCCATGCAGGCTTACGCAGTGGCAGCGTAGAGCGCAGAGGCAGCTGGGGTTTCACCACTTACTGATCCAGATCTGTCGAGACTTGCAGAGTGAGGTGAAACTCACGATTTATCTTTGTCTGCCGAGGTTTTCTCTGTTAGGTGAGTCGGATTATGGCCCCTAGATGTACTCAGAATACTACTGCTTAATAATATAAACCCTCAGAACTGTTGCACCGGTTTTCCCGCATGGGGTTTTTCTGGAGACATTTGCCTGAAAAATATGTCCTTTTTCTGCATGCTTTACTTATTTTTCAGCACTTGATCTGTATAATTATGTAGGCTGCAGTGTATTTACTTGATATTTTCCTAGATTATTCAGAAAATAACTCGTTAATTAAAATAAAACAAGTACGAGTAGTAAATTAGATTTACTGCAGTAGGGTTCCTGGTTCAGATTCAGAAATTTTCACAGATAACACACAAGTGATCGATCGTTCAAACTCAGTCCCATCAATTGATGAGGTAAATGTTGCTCGCAAGTCTACTTATCCCTATAACATGGAAAACCAATTGAAGATGAACGCAGACAATATTAGGGAAGCCACAAGGCAATATGATGATGCACTGGTATTGGTGACAGATTATTGTTGGAGAGGTGCAGTGGCACATGATAGTTTAGGAGGAAAGCCTTCACTTGTAGATTTTTAGACTCTCAGGAAGGCAGTGATAGAGATGAAATCTAACTATCTATACCTCATTTTAGACAAAGATCACCTACTCATGCTTACTGAGATATATCATGATGCACTAGTAGGGAATGAGGAGGAAGTCGACAGGCTTACTTATGAGCTTGAAATTTCCCAAGAGTCCTTGAAGAGCACTCAAATGGCCCTTCAAGAATCACAGGTTGACCAGCTTTGTATGGATTTTAATTGTGTACATTCTTCTATGGCAACCATCACACAAGATGATGTTAGGGACACTCATTATTGGATAGAGGAGCCTCCTATGATAGTGGAGCACGAGGAGCCCCTAGATGAACTGGCACTTGCAAAGAGGCATGTTCAAGAGGTTTTTGATTATACACCAACGGGATGTGGATATAAATATCTTTTAGATGAGGATACATCCATCTGGGATCCAATTTCGGTTGACATGAGTGGAGTGGATACTAGAGACCCTGGTTGGAATTGGGATCCAGGTGGGGTTTTCAATCATTTACCAAGTGTGAAGGATGACTATGGCGTTGACAGGGTTATTGACCCAATGACCAAGCATTCACGTTCCTTCACACTTCCAACAAAATTTTGGTCAGCACTAATGGCGAGTTGGTTTGATGGAGTGTGCAGACTTCGAGAGATGTCTTGGCACATCGTTCATGCATGGGGTTGCAGGGTGGTCAGCATGCCCTAACAGAAGTTATTCAGATGGGATGGAATTTGTATGCCACCAGACAGAGCAGTATATGGGGATGATGTTATTACATTGATGTATTGGGCACAAGAGCCACCGAGGATCGGCACAATAGTGGCATCCCCATTAGCTTGTGATGAGTCATGCCACGTAGGTCTACCAGGACAGAGAAGGAGATATGGATCACAACATGGTGGGTCCACTAGCAGGGTGGCAGATACATTGGCACATGCGGGATACCAAACGGTACAAGGTGTGTCAGTGACGAGCGTCAACTTTCAAGTGGTAAGAACCCGTGGGGTACAGGGATATGCCATGGTGTGCAGAGGTATGCAGAGGAGTATGATCATGCATGGTTTTATGCAATGGTGTATGGTGTTGCACAATGAGATCTTGGAGCATTGCTTCTAGGGAGACCAGTTGACTGGAACGTCAAGCATACCATGGGGTCTGGCTTACCCAGAATCGAGGAGTGGATAGGTGAGCGTCATGGAGCATCGCATCCTTCAAAGAATGATCTTCGATTGGAACATCACTTGATCGAGATCGGAGAGCAGGAGACTTGCATAACTATCCTTGGGTATCTGTATAGAATCTTGATCATGCCCTTGGGATCGATCCATGCCCCTATCATTTTCCAGTATGACATACTGTTATAGAGGCTTTTGTTGTTGTTCTTTGATGCTCTCATTACATATAGCAGGACACGTGGGGGTCACCCAAGACAGTTGGGTGAATCACAATGCATCGTGGACAGGAGAATGACTTCCCAATTGAGGCATATGGTTGGAGCACGAGTTGACAGATACAAGAATAGGGATGGTGTGACCCACTGCAGAGACAACGTATGTTCTACCCTTGAGTACACACTTAGGGAGATGATAAGGAGACAATTGCAGGACGCACCTTCGGTAGGACATTTCGAGGCATTGCACAAGCATGGGGCATAGTGGATGGTAGGCCTCTTTTACAAGAGGGCGTGTGGGCTCCACACTGTAATTGGGTACATCACCATGGGATGGGATAGCAGAGTCTGTTGTGGGATTTGGTAGGAGAACGTCAGTTTAGCATGCACCAGATTGATTCATGATACATGGTGTCTGTCTAGTGGTTGCACACAGGGATTAGTGATGAGGCACGAATGGGCGCCAACAATTAGCAATGTTTCATCGTAACAATTAGTTATGATCAGACTGGCACAACGGCTGCATGGCAGTCTCCTTTTGAGACCAACATGGGGCCCTAAAATTACAGGTCTCGACAACTCATCTATCATTATTGGTGAGTTGGTCTTCACAGGGGAAGATCACTCAGATCTTCCATTGGACTTTAGTTTGGCAGAGGGTGTTTCACTTCTCAGTGATTCATTGATGGCATCAGAGGTGACAATGTTTGATTTATGTGGGCAAGGACCCTTTTCAGCATGAGTTGGATTGTACTTCCAAGAATTCATTCTTAAGGTGCATGAGGTTGGTTTTTTGATAGAGTGACTTCTTGAGGAGATGGCCGAGATTTTACATTTTCGAGATGTTCTACTTATTGGTAGAACAGGGGCCTTTGGTATGTATGCCTTGTTGGGGAGAGCATTGGGCGAGGAATGCTTCACGATGAACAGGTTGATTTGGGATCCTGGTATTAGTTTCGATCAACTTCTGGGGCAGTAGCATGTGATGACATTGCTTGAGAACATGCAATTTTGGGGAGGGGAGACTGTAATGTCCCCAATTTTTACATTATCTCATGATGAGATTAGGAGGATTCTCCAAAGCTTATGTCTGTCAGGTCACAACAGATGGATTATTCCGTTGGTGGGCCCAAAGGGTGTTAGAGGAGAGTTTTATGCGTCCGACTGGGATAGCTTACCATATTTCATTATTGGGGTCAATTCCACACGGTTTGCTCTTGGTTTCGTTGCATTCTAACGATTTCCGTAAAACGACGTTATTAACAAGCATATTTTAATTAATTATGCTTAATGTGTTGTTTTGGGCTGATTACTTGGAGAAACACTAGTGTAATAACCCATTGGAATCAAGGCGAAAATATCTAAAGGGCAAGATGATGAAAAGGGACTTTGGGTGGCTAGTGTGATCACAAAGGCGAATTAAGCATTTTCCGGCATTAAAAGTGACTTTAATTAGTTTATAAAAATCATTTTATTAAATACATAAAGGAAAAGTGCTTTTAATTATTTAATTGGAGGGAAAAGGTAACTGAGTTATAAAAAGGGAAATGAGGGGGTCTCTCCTCATTGTTTCACTTGCTTTTCGAGAAAGAGGAGTTTTGGAGAGTTTTGAGGAGAATCTTAGGATTTGGGATGTTGAAAAGTACAACTAGGTTCGGTCTTCATAATGACTTGTAAATATGAATTTATGTAATGAAGAAGACAAAGATAATAAAATGCGTTTTGTAATGCTTGCCTCTTGGGTTTCATGAGCAAGGAGTTTTTATTATAGGTCAAAGACTTCTTGATGTCTTTAAGAGTTTGTCGTCTTGTCATAGATATAATTTAGAGTCATGTATATGAAGTAATGTTACACGTGTGAAAAGACAAATGTTGATGTAAATATATGCTCCAAGACCTTGTCACTTTGATTATGAAAGTCGGCTCAAAATATGTTGGAAATCTCCTTAGTAAATTCGGGCTACTTACAAGAGGACATGTCGGCCTAGAACAGTGAATATAGTCCCTATATAAAGGGTGGTCTGCGGCCTCATTATCACAACAGGATTTCAGAAAAGTCTGAGATGGCAGTGCGGAGGTAAGTCTGCGGTTTGGTGGTTAAAAGGGAGGCAATACAACAAAGAGAAGAGTTTGTCCAGCGAAGGAAGAGAGGTAATCTCAAATCTCTGTTTTGGGCCAGCAATCTCCTAGCCAAGGTCTACCACAGTGATCCGAACAACAATGCATAGGAGAGGATATACAAAAGGTTGTCTAGTCTGCAATAATATGCGAGGAAAGACACTGAGATCAATGCGGAGGAGAGGATCTGCTAGCCTCTTTCATTGGTCTCGAACTCTCACATAGGTTCAGAGATATATATATACAACGTTAAGAAGGCAGCATGAAAGAAGGATATCACAGTAAAAGGAGATCTATCTTGGGCCACCAATATTCATGAAGGACAAGGCCTAGCACAGCAAGGAAAAAGTCTCTAGGAGGTCGAGGTTAAATCAAGAAAAAGCAAGGGAGATTTAGGGCCAAGAACCGAGCTTTCCTAGTGTTGGTGCAACATGGTGCAGAAAATGAAGATCAACATAAGGAGCCTAGAAGAGCAAGTGACAACGGTCTTGGAGGCATATTGGTGTCAAGAGTCTTTGTCATGGTCTTGGTACTCGTCAATTGATGATCTATAAGAAGAATTATTATCGGGTTTTCCTCTCCAAGAGGGAGAAGTTTTGGCCCTGGCTGAGAAGCCTAAATATTGTGTCCCTTGTGCATTTGATAATTGACTTGATGAAGAACATAATAATCTAACGAAGATAAGATCTAAGTGAAAGAAGCATAACGAAATCACAAGTAATTATCTTGAAAGAGATTTTAATAAAAGCCCTAATTTCTCAACATGGTATCAGAGCTAAAGTGTTGAAGACAAGAAAGGGCATTTTAGCAAGAAGACACAAGGATCAAGCTACGGAAAGAAGATCAAAAGTCAGTTTTCAAGAAAGAATTAAGAGAAGGGATCTACGTTGAAAAGTCAAAACCCTAGATCCAAGGAAGAAAACACTCATTCAAGGAGAAATTTGCAAGGAGTTGGTAAAACCCTCAAGCCATCTCAAGAAGACCAAAGACATTACTTAAAGGAATTATACATCAAGGTCCTTTCAAGAGGAAAAGCAAGATCAAGGAAGTGATCTTTATCTTCAAAGAATCTAAAGCTATCACGTGATTGAAGTCAAGTCAACATTATTGGAGCCATCATCAAGCCATCCTTGATCATCATCATCATCAAGGATCCAAGGTGATCTACCGCTTTACACCACTCTTGAAGAAGTTTATCTAAGAGGAAGCTTCTACTACTATCTACATCATCAACAAGGAAGAAGCCAATAGAGGAAGAAAGAATCTATTCAAGTATATTTATGATTTCATCTGAATCTATCAAAATGTCTTTTTGCAAAGAAAGCAACAAATTGGTAGGGGTTTCAAACTTTCTTGCATGGAAGAAAAGGACAGATCTAAATCTTATTGATACTGAAGTCATGGACTATATCAAAGGGTCAACAACTAGACTTTCAAAAGAAAATACTCAAGCACATGCCAAATACATGAAGGAGACATAAGAGCCCAGAGGATTCTTATAGAATCCATAAAGGACTCTCTCATCCCCTATGTATCAAAACTAGAAACTTCAAAAGAAATATATGACAAATTGGTGGAGCTATTCTTGGTGAGTACTACAGGGGAAGTAATATCTCTGAGACAAGAACAATACAAGTTGAAGTTGTCAAGAGAGGAAGGAATCACTTCATATTTTATGCAGATTTCTGAAATACGAGATCAACTGCGGGAATTGGGAGAAGTAATGTCTGCTAGAGAAATGACTACAGTGGTACTAAATGCTCTACTAGAGGGATGGGGAAACTTCACTTCCAGCATCTATGGGAAGAAATAAGCAACACCATTCCAAAATCTATGGTCTCTATGTAAGATAGAAGAGACTAGATTAAAAGATAAAATTGATACAGGATCAAATGAAGAAATCAAGCCTATGCTGCCATGTCAAGAAGAAAGGGAATATTTGGTATATTTGGTCCTCATAAGAAAAGGAGAAACATGGATAAGATACGATGCTATGGATGTAATGAACTTGGGAACTATAAGAAAGATTGTCCCAAATCTAAGGACAAGAGGAAAAAGGAAGAAAGGCCATGTCGTCGAAGAAATGGAAGAACCAGATTCAAAGAAACCTAAGAAAGAAGAAGTGAAAGATATCTATTATGATTGAGATCATCTTCCTCTTTAAGAAGTGTCTGTCGATTGTAAAATAGTATGTTAGGAAGCATTGTATATTAGATAGATACATCACTTTAGAATTGGCATCATGATGGAAGAATTGAAGGAGGAGCACTCATCATAGGAGGATGTCTGCAACACATTGATGTGACAACCATGCTATGGAAATAGTGGCCCCTGGGAACCTCATTGAAAACAACATTTATGGAAAGCAGTGATCTAGATCAAGGGCCATTATTCAATAATCAATATGGAAACAAGTGCTGACATTTTCTAATGGAATCCTCTTTGGATTCACTAGTTAGAAGGAAAGAAAAAGGTTTCATCAAGAATTCTAACTTGCAAAATTTTGGGATTAGGATATGATGACATATTGATGAAGCAGGTCAAGAGAACGAAACTTTTCATTCTAAGGAAAATTGTTGCAAGATGACTCAAAAGGAAAAGAGATGAGGTACATGTATATTTATGCTTACACTAGATGCAATGAAGTCATGTCATATGGTTGCAGCCTACAGGTGGTATACTTCTATCTTTAGAAATATGAACAAAGGAAAATAGAATTTCCTCTGATACACAGGTCGCCAAAAGGTATGATCCACACTAGATGAAATCAACATAATATGTCCTCATCTGAAATATGAGGTGGTTGTACACAATCAAGGAACTACATATTAAAGCTCCTAGGAATGAAATAAAATTGTGGAGAAAGAAAGGAAGAAATCGTGAGAAATACAACCATGGTCAGAAGCAGTCAACATCCAAGGAAGCCAAAAAGACTTGACTAAAAAATCTCCTAGGAAAAGATGGAGACCCTTGAAAATACATATCTTTAGGAGGTGTGTCAATCTGTAACAAAGGATGTCGATGCCTACAAGAATATGACATGGTGAAAGATCATCACTAAGGTAACTTTTGATTTAAAGGTTCATATTTATAATTAAATAATATCTGATGAGCTTATGTAGGGCTACTAAAGGGAAGGATATGTCTTCCACAAGTTGACAACCATATGGCAAGATGAAATATCCTTGGAAGAAATATGGTTTGAAGGAACGCAGCATGACATGAAGATAGACAAGATGAGAAGATTGATGGATCACTCTCTGACAGAATGGAGACATGACCCATGGATGAAAGTGATGGATGATTTGTGCCCTATGAAGAGATCCCAAAGATGAAGACTCCTCAACAACGAAGAAATTCATGACATCAAAGTCAGGAGTTCTTCATGAGCAACTGGCTGTTCTCATCATTGTTGTTGCAGGTCCATGATTAAGAGGGAACTTGGTAATAAGTTTCTTTTTTGGAAGAAACTTGGTAATTCCTAAGCCGAAAGGGAGCTGAGGTACATTCCTTTGTGGAATATGTCCTCTCTGGTTGAGAGGGAGAGATAGACACGTCATTCTGGTCTTCACCTGGGAAGACAAAATGGAGGCTTGGGTAATCATCTGGCATCTGATACTCTTGAGGATGTATTAAGGCATTCAAGATAAGAGTAGTCGTGGAAGGGTCGATATTCTCTAAGGACTGGGAATCCAAGATAAGAATAGTCCTGGACATATCCTGAGTGAACCCGGGTGGGATATGATCCAAGAGAGACAATGATGTAGGTGTTTATTCATCATTGGTCTCGCAAATATTGGAGCTCAAAGATATCATGGAGAGATGGAGTTGTTAGTCAAGGCCGAGCATAATGAAAATGTTGGTTGATATGATGCTATACGGATCGGATTACCAATCCGATTCTTCTTATGAGATTTTTCAGATTGAGAGTGACCATGTACCATTATGAATACCTCCCTAGTTAAGAGGGAGTGTTGAAAAGTGTAACTAGGTTCGATCTTCATAATGACTTGTAATTATGAATTTATGTAATGAAAAAGACAAAGATAATAAAAAGTATTTTGTAATGCTTGCCTCATGGGTTTCATGAGCAAGGAGTTTTTATTATAGGTCAAAGACCTCTTCTTGACGTCTTTAGTAGTTTGACATCTTGTCATAAATATAATTTAGAGTCATGTATATGAAGTAATGTTACACGTGTAAAAGGACAAAAGTTGATGTAAATATATGTTCTAAGACCTTATCACTTTGCTTATGAAATGGAAATCTCCTTGCTAAAATCGGCCTACTTACAAGAGGACATGTCGGCCTAGAATAGTGAAGATAGTCCCTATATAAAGGGTGGTCTACAGCCTCACTAGCACAACAAGATTTCGGACAAGTCTGAAATGGCAATGCGGAGGTAAGTCTGCGGTTGTTGGTTGGCAGAATTGTTCTATTTTTTAACCCCTATCCTACTCTAAACTCACTACCTGAACCTCTGTTTTAACCTTGGAACCCATTTATTCCTGCACTTGTACTCATTCCTGCACTCTCTTTATGTTTTTCATATTAAAGGTTATACATAGACTTAATTATTAATTTAATAGATTTTATATCCTAAATAACTTTTGCAACTAATATATTTTCTTTCCTAAAGAAATTTGATGAGACAATGTGTTAATCTACGTGGAAGATGGATTGGTGCAGGAATGATTCCTGTACCGGCCGACGGTTCCTGCACTTCTGAGGCAACTGTCAATGATAAGTTAGAGTTGCTATATGTGGTCGAAACAACTCAACAACCATGTGGATCTCTTGCCAAGAGGATCAGTTCATCATTTGCTAGGCTCAGCGTAGAGAAGGAAGTAGATATGAAGACCAGGACTTCGGCCATGTGTCCTAGTTTAGCATTTTGATAACATCTAAAAGGCTTAAGTTGAACTGTTGTATTTTATGTTACAGTCGTAGGCCAGGATATGTATTTAATGTAGTTTTATAATAGAGGATAGCTAGCGATGTTGTAGCGAATTTTGTTGTGAACTGTAATCATTTTGGTATCGCCTTTTTTTGGGCTGGATCGGAGATCCATGATGTACATTTGCTCTTTTGAAACTTAATACAAAGGACTGCACCGATTATGTAATTTCGTGTTTCAATTTCGTTGTGATGTATCATTGAGTAACCAAAGTACCAGATCTCGTAGCAGGGAAACGAGCTAGTTGGCTAGGGTCCAGCCAACCCAGCTCGTTCTCCCCTTATTGTCAGGTGTGTTTAACTTAGTTTTTTTATGCAAAGTGTGAAGCATATCATATCTAATTCTTTCATAAGTAACAGGCCTTAATTCTTTCACAAATCGTGTGTCTCGGATCCGAGGTGTGTGGGTTTGATTATGTATGATTCTTTACTTATACACTTTTCCTATGATGCTTGTTTCATCTCTACGAGAGGAGTGCAGTTAAGCTGCTTGCACTAGTATAGTTTCATTTCTGCAAGTCAAAGTTCCTTAGTTTATTTCTGAAATTTCTTTTTATTTCTTTCCTTCTGCAAGATCTCCGTTTACTTTCTGCAAATAGTGTTTATTTCTGAGTAGAAGCATTCTTAATATTTCAAGTTTAGTTAAAAATCAATTTGCATTGATAAAACTGAAATGAACATTGTTGCAATATGAAGGTCTGTGCTTGCACTTATTACTTTTGTGGACAGAACTGAACTTAATGTTAAAATCCTTGAATGAACTTTTGAGTTTAAACATTTTAAAGTGCAGATCTAGATCATATGATAAACAGTCATCTCAGGAAGAAACCTGCTGACACATGGATCAGATAATTTCCTTATTTGCATGAAAGAAGTTTCCTGTTTCATGAAGATTCACTTTTACTTTTAAAAGCATTTCTTATTTCTGAATATGAGATTGGTTGAAGAATCTTTTTACTTATGAATGTTAGATTTTGAGTTCTGTTCGCTTTGCAATCTATTTCTTTAGTTAACACGCTCTTTATTTTCTACAAGTGATTTGGAAACCAAGTACAGGAATACTGGTTTTCTTGGTCCAGGAACCTCTGTTCTGGTACAGGGACTGATATCTTGGTACAGGAACAGAGTGCTCTGGTACACAGACTCAGAGCTCCTTTATGAAGGTCAAAATCTTCAGTGCAGGTACAAAACACACTTCTAGTGCATAAACTTCATTCCAGTGTAGAAACAACGTTCTAGTACAAGAACGTTGTTACAGTGCAAGAACGACAGCTTAGTGCTGAAAGGAATATCTTTGAAAAAGACAGATATCCTAAATAGCCTAATCATCGCTCTGTCTCATAACTACACAGAAGATAATCTTAAATTTTATTTCATTAATCATGATTGTTCACAATATATTGAGAGTTCCTTTTATTTAAATTTATGCAAAGTAATTTCCTTTTATATTCCAACACTTGAATTTCTTTGGTATTAATTGTCGTGTGGTCATTTCTTTCAATTCTGCAAATTGTAATTAAAGGAGTAGGAAAAAAATTAGGAAAGGTTCAGATCATTCTTGGCATTTCCTGTGCTACGCCTCTAAGCTTACGAAGCCCTTGGGTTAACAATTAAGTGTTGAAGGAGTTTGTTAAATTCCAATTCCTACACCCAATGTTTTCGCGTCGTTGTTGGGTAGGCATTTTAAGATTGGTAAGAACTTTCTATTTTTTTGCAATAGGGGTAAGTCTGCTATTATTTTTGTTGCAGTGTGCTTCTATTGTTTGATGGACTTTATAAGTGTTGATTTCTTATTTTAATTGAAACATTTGATTGAGCTTTTTCATGTTTTGTCATTGTTTTTTTTAGATGAATGCCTAAAAGGGGTAGGGTTCCAAAGCCAAATAGGGATCGAGGAAACATTGATCAAACTGAAACTTTTTCTCATATTAGGCCTGCTCTTGCAAGTAGAAAGTCCAAACAGACATAGACCCATCACGCAGGAATTGTCCACTTGGACTATGGAGACAGTAATTCTGGTGTAATACAACCAACAAAGGGGGATAAGGAGACTGTTGGACTCCGAAGAAATTTAACCCATAGTCGACCTTCTCAGCCTGTTGAGAGCAGTTCACTTGGAGGTACAAAAATGGCAGAACATGAAAGCCATCCTGAGGGAAGTGGAGAAAACCAGGTAAATGAGGAACAATCCACCTTCGTATTTCCGATCGTGGATCCAGATATAGTTGTGCAAATGAAGAATATTCCTCCATCAACTCTTCCTCATTTCCTTGGTAAGGTACACGAGGACCCAGATTCTTTCTTATTCGAATTTGACATATTATATAGAAGTTACGATTACTCCACAGATGCTCAGAAGTTAAAGTTGTTTCCTGCAACTCTCAAGGTTTCAGCATTACACTGGTTCATGGGATTACGAGGAAATACTGTAGCTTCGTGGGAGCAAATGAAGAAAGTGTTTTTGTTGAAATACCAGGAATATTGTAAAACTAGAGAAATGCAAGATGAAATCTTCACCATTGTGCAAGATGATGATGAGACCGTGGAAGATTATTTGGAAATATTTTTGTGTATCCTCCAAATGTCAAAACACAAATTTGATCTAAGTACTATTAGAACCTTGTTCTTATGTGGGCTTACTGATGATGCTAGAAATAATTTAAATTTGTTAGGACAAAGGGATATTGCTCAAGAACTTTTTGATCAAATTTGTGACCTGTGCAGGAAATTCTCACGAAATCAATCTAGATCCGATAAAGGAATCCGTAGTAAAAATATAAAACTTGGATTTACAGATGCTATGATTATTGGTTTGGACAATAAAATGGACAATATGAAAATTGAAATAATGAATATTGTTAGCAAGCAAATAGACTCTTTGAAATTTTAGCCATAACTTGTAGAAGAACAAGAGTCATTGTCTATTTTTTGTTCAAAGTGTAGGAAAAAGAATCCTTTAAGAGAATTTCCTAATGATGTTAAGGGAACTAATAAATGTGTAATTTGTGCAGAGAACTATAACACCGAAAAATGCCCCTCCATACCTGGATTGAAAGCAGTATTTGAAGGAGGGAATCCTGAACCTGAGTTGTTGCATGCTATGGGAGCACGAAGAAATTGGCCTCAGGTAAGTGCAGGTATGGTTCCTGAAACTCCACCCCATATTTTAGGTTATAATGCACATCCATATTCCTATCATAACACTAATCACTCTCAACCTTGGCAGCATGCGAACCATTTTCAGTATGGACAACTCTCCCAATCTTGGCAACAAGGATGGAGAGGGCCAAACCACTCACATCCTTCCTATCTTGCACCTATGCAATCATATCCTCCTACATATGCACCTTAACCAATGCCGCAACCATCATTGCCCCAGCTAAGTCAGCCTATGCCACCATTACCTTTACCTCCACCTTTTCGACCACCTCAACTGCCTGCTCAACCCTTACCAAACCCCAATAATAAAGCAGTACACATGATTCATTCCATTAAACCACTTCTTCCACCCATTTATCAGTCCATGCCGGTTGGGATCAATGACCTCCAACTGAGATTGAGAAAGGTAGTAACATCAAAAAAACAAAAGCAGCCCATGGTGATTATTGAAGAGAAAAGTGAGGAGGAAACTCCTAACCATTCTAGAAGAGATGTCACCATTCAACCCATCCTCGTACCTTCTGAGCCCTTACCATCTTTTTCAAACCGGCCTCCCTATCCAGAGAGGCTAGTTATGGAGAAGAATGACCCTGCTCCCAAGTCTAGTTTGGCTTCTGAGCTTAGGTATCTTTTTATAAAGGTCCCTCTACTCCAAGCTATCAAAGAGATCCCCATTTGTACAAAAATCATTAGGGAAATTTGTCTCAAGAAGCCAGGAAGGAAAAGAGTAGAACCTCAAACCATTCAATTTGTTGGAAGAGCAGCAAAGTTAATGACAGGGTTTGTACAAATGGAAAAATATATCGACTCTGGAAACCTAGTTGTCTCTGTTCAGATAGGTGATGTCCTTGTCTCTAGTGTTCTTATAGACCTAGGGGCAGCCATTAATGTTATGACCAAGCAAACCATGGATCAACTTGGGTTGGTCCATATTCGTCCTACTCCTACTGTGCTTGAATTGGCAGATAGATCTAAAATCAAGCCAGAGGGAGTATTGGACGATGTGGTTATTTCGATAGATTCTTGGGAATATCCCACATACTTCATTGTGCTTCAGCCAAAGAATTCTGTGGGAGGACATCCCTTGATCTTGGGACAACCATGGCTTGCTCCTGTCGATGCTTATATTGGATGTCGTTCTAGCAACATGTACATTTTCTATGGAGATTCTAGGAAGAAATTAACCTTATATCCACCTGGCAGATCTATCCAAGAGCTTCAAGATACCTCATGCCTAGATTACAGTAGTGATGAGGAGACTCAGTCAGTTTCTATGATACATCATCTTACTGAGTCAACTCAGGAGGGTCAGATACAAGACGTCCTGAATAATCTAGATACCATGCCAAACTTTGAATCACTCTATCAAATCTTTAGTCTGGATTTTCAAGAAAGTCATGATTCCCAACCTTCCTTACCACAATCTCTAGCAGGACCTCTTTGTGCTCTCGAACTCGAAACCACTCTTATTGAGATTAGTCCAGGCAAATCTTTACATATTAGCTCGGACTTGGATTCATCCCAACAAGAGCAGCTTGTGAGTTTGTTGCAAAACCATCTCGATGTCTTTGCATGGGGATACGAAGACATGAAAGGCATCCCTCCTGAAACTTGTACTCATCATATTTATATTCAAAAGGGAGCCCAACCTGTCCGACAACCCCAAAGGCGTATGAACCCAGCTCTAAGAGAAGTTGTGAAGGAAGAATTACAAAAACTCTTAGATGTTGACTTTATCTATCCCATATCTGATAGCCAATGGGTCTCTCCATTGGTATTAGCCTCAAAGAAAGATGGGAGATGGCACATTTGTATCGGTTACAGAAAATTGAATAAAGCCACTCTCAAGGATTACTTTACCCTTCCTTTCATCGTTCAGGTGCTTGATACCCTTGCCGATAAAAAGGACTTTTCCTTTTTAGATGGCTTTAGCATTTACAACCAAATACAGATCGCACCCGAGGATCAAGATAAGACCACCTTTACATGCCCATGGGGAAAATTTGCATACTCAGTGCTTCCCTTTGGGCTATGTAATGCCCCAGCTACCTTTCAAAGGGAGGTTTTGGCTATTTTTACTGATCTTGAGTGTGTAGAAATCTATATGGATGACTTTTCGGTATTTGATAATTCATTTCAGGAAGCCCTCAAAAATTTGGAAAAAGTGCTTTTTCTTTGCCAAGAAGCTCACCTCGCTTTGAGTGACAAAAAGTGTAGATTAATGTGCAAAGCAGGAGTAGTTCTTGGCCACCTCATTTTTGACAAAGGTATCCAGGTTGACCCAGTTAATATAGAGGTTATTTTGTGTCTTCCTGCACCCAAAACACAAAGGGAAGTGAGAGATTTTCTGAGACATGCGGGCTACTTCAGGAGATTCATTGAGAACTTTTCTAGGATAACTACCCCCCTCTTTTGATTATTAGCTAAGGACAGTGAGTTTTCTTGGTCTACAGCTTGCCAACATTCTTTTGAGACATTAAAGAAAAAATTAATACAGGCACCAGTTTTGAGAGGGCCTAACTGATCCCTTCCCTTCCATATTTCCTCTAATGCCTCAAATACTGCTATTGGTGCAGCTCTAGGACAAGAAGAGAACAAACAATTCTATGTTATTTACTTCATCAGTAAAAAATTGTCACCCGCCGAATTAAATTATACAGTGACTGAGAAAGATTTTTTGGCTGTGATTTTTGCTATTAATAAATTCAAACACTACATTACAGGATATGAAGTTGTTGTGCATACTAATCATTCTGCAATAAATACTTGATGAATAAACCATTGACTAGCAGTAGAGTGACTAGGTGGTTACTTTTGTTACAAGAATTTAATGTTACCATAGTTGACAGATCGAGAAAATTTAATGTTGTAGCCAATTATCTCTCTAGATTAAATAATCCTGGTGAAGTAATTCTTGTTGATGATGATTTCTCTGATGAACATCTTTTCACTGTATCAACAAAATCCCCGTGGTTTGTTGACATAGCCAATTATTTAGTCACCAGAAAGAAACCACCTCACTTATCTGCTCGTGAGAAGCAGAATATCATACAGAAAAGCATTGCATATTCTTGGGTCCAAGGAGGTCTCTTTTACATTGGACCATATCTTATTATTCGTAGATGTGTAAGAGAGGAAGAAGTGTTTTAAATCTTGAAATATGCTCATGATGAACCTTGCAGAGGCCATTTTGCTGATAAGAGGACTGCATACAAGATTTTACAAGCTGGTTATTTTTGGCCTTCCTTGTTTAAGGATGCCAAACAATATGTCAAGTGATGTGATAGCTGTAAGCGAATGGGCCAACCAGGTCAAGCCAATGAAATGCCTTTATGTCCTCGGATTATGATCGAGCCCTTTGAAAAATGGACTATTGATTTTGTAGGACCTATAAATCCAACATCTTTAAATAAAATCATATCTTGGTTTGCACAAATTTTGTTACAAAATGGGTAGAAGAAAAAGTTGTTTCTTTTGCTACTGAAAAAGTTGTTGATTTTTTATTTACTAAAATCTTTACTAGATTTGGTGTGCCTAGAGAGATTGTTTCTAACAATGGACCGCAGTTTATCTCTAATCTGGTACAGGGTGTGATGGATCAACACAAAATTCGGCACAGAAAGTCGATAGCGTATCACCCGCAAGCAAATGGCCAGGTGGAATGCACAAACAAGGTGATCGAGTCCATCCTCACCAAAATAGTGAATATGCATAGGAAGGATTAAGTCAACAAATTGTCGGAAGCCTTATGGGCATATCGAACCACTTGGAGGAACAACACGAGACACACACCATATGAGTTGGTGTACGGGAAACAAGTCCTTCTGCCAATAGAGTTCTAGATCAAAACCTTCAGAATTGCAGTTTAACTGGGGTTAGATCTCTCGGAAGCACAGCAGCAGCGCCTATTACAGTTAAATGAGTTAGATGAGATTAGAAGGGATGTTGTTCAGCAGAATGTGTTAGTTCAACAACAGCGCAAGAAGTGGCATGATAAGTCTATCAAGCAAAAGCAATTCCAACCAGGTGATTGGGTACTCCTTTATTATTCCAGATTTAAACATTTTAAAGGTAAATTCCACACATGCTGGATGGGACCTTATGAAGTGGTTAAATTTTTTTAGAATGGAGCGGTAGAAATCAAAACCATTGATGGGCAAGATTCGATATTCCTTCTGAATGGGCATAGACTTAAAGTATATTTTTAGCCCCTCACAAAGGAATATTTCATGCAACAAGTACAGCAACAAGCAGAAGTAAAGATGGTTGGTGGTTGTGCCAACCTATTCCAAATTTGATTCTTTCTTTTCCAAAATAAAAAATTAAAAAGGATATAAAAAAATTAAAAATAAAATGATGACAAAAAATAAAAACAAAAGAAAAAAAAATTCCTGTGATTGTGAAAATCAGTTTACTGACATAATTACAGAAGGATCAACCTGAACACCAATGTGCTGGCAGGAGGATCGATTTTTTAATTAAAATGGAGATGTTGCTTGATCTTTATATGTGCTTACTGTCACCAAGAAGAAGCAGGTTTTAAGTGCAGGAACCATGCCCTTATCCAAGTTTGGGACAACTGACACGAAATTTTTTATAAAAGCAACGGTCAATTCCTGCTGCATTTATTTTTGACTCAACACTATTCAAGCATATTTTTTAGGTGAAATTTTGCCTTTCTTCTATTCCCTTTTTCGTAAAGCTCCCTCTATTTTTCTTCTTTTTATCCTATGATTTACTACCCCTTTCTTCAAATGGAAATTATCCCTATCAAGTTTCATTTTTTTCCCTCTTTTTTCATAGATTTTTTTCCCAAATCCTTTTTCAATATGTCCTATTTGACAATCACCCATGAATTCATGTCACCCAATCTTCTCCCCATTCTAGAGCCCTTTCTCGCTTATTGTCTCATTTGGACCATATTGCGGATACGGTGTGAGCTCATGAATCGGATCGAAGCGTTATGTAACCAATATAAGAACTTACTTTTCTTAAAACCTCCATTTGGAAATTCAATAAATATTGAGATCTGACCTATAATCCATATTTAAATTTGTTTTACGTTATGCCATAATGTCCCCAGTGTAACGAGAATGTGTGTTCGGTGCGAGTACACATTCTTTTGACGCTCAAGATGTATAAACACATGTTATGGTGCGTGAAAAGTGGTGGTATTCAATGAAAAAATGTATATTGTGGTGCAGGAATGCGTAGAAGCTCACTTTTATTTGATATAAAATTTTGTTCAAGCATAGATGACTGCACCACTGCAAATTATGGCATTTGATGATTTTCATTCTCTATGGTGATTAGACCTTGTTTTCATCATTACTAAAGTAGGAAATAATTTATTAAGTACAAGGGCATTTAGTTATGAAATCTTATCTTTTATAATTATTATGTGTACCTTATATGAAATCATGATTTGATTGAGGATTGTGTGCAAAATTTTCCCATAACCCAACGTTTACCTTTAAAAGACTTGTCACCAATTAATGATGATCCGATCATACATCATACCTCACATTTCTTTTGTAATGAATTACCACCATGACTACCGCCCTCTACCAATGATCATTATTGCATGTACGTTAGACAAGACATATCACATCCTTTCAAAGGCTACGATTTTTTATGATGGAGTGTGACCGTTGGAGGGTGGCCCATATATCGACTATCGATTAGCTCGGAAAAATTGAAAAAATATTTTGGATAGAACTCCTAAATTCTCTACTGTGTGATCCTTCTGATTTTTGGTAAGAAAATCAAGTGAATTTGAATGAGGGATGGCACCTGTTCAAATCAAACCGTGGTTTGTTAAAGAAGTTGAACATATAGTCGAGTACAGGAATATTCTGCCTATCTCCCATTCCTGCTCAATTTCGATGGGTTTGACTCAGCCATAACATTAGAATTCGCCCAGTTCTTTGATGGAAGAAGAGAAAAGGTGGGATCATTGGAGTTTGCAGTCACATAGCAGTGCATTTCACAGGCTACCAGACTAGCAGTCACAGGGGAGCAGTGGTTCAAGAAAGAGAAGCTCGAGAAGAAGTCTTGGCACAAGTTCATGGTTGATAGGAAGCATAAGGTGGAATGGAAAAATGGGTTGCAGTGCAACACCATAAGAGAAAAGTGGAGACATTTTCTCTATATACTGCAAAAGTTTCTCACTTGTGAAGGTCGATATTCACTAACCTTATTATACCACATCTAACTGTTATTACACGTTGAATCAGGAAAAATAATTAACTTTACTTACTTCATGTTAAGAAGTTTATAAAATGTGTCTAAAGTTGTTCAGAAGAGTAAGGAAAGCCAAGTTGCATTTAAATTATATCATTACGGTTTGATTTCGATTTTGGTTAGAAAGGATTTGGAAGAAAGGAGTTGGAAGAAAGGGACATGACCTGGTGTTAGGTCCCTATATTACTAGTGTAGTCCCTTATTGTTGTTAGTGTAGCCCTGTAACCCCCATATTATTGTATCTCTCATTTGGTATAAGAGCTTTGGATTCTAGGGTTTCGCTGATCCAAAAAGGTCATCGTGGAAATTTCGCTATAAATTTTTTTATATGAAGGTTCAGAAGCTGAAATGTTTACCACAAGAATCCTAAATCCTGAGGAAATTTGTGTAAAAATTTCATATCTTGGTTCGTAAAATTTTCAGAGATATGATCTGTGGAAGTTAGGGTTTTTTCAGGTTCTTGAATTTCATCTCAAAGAGGTGACCGTGGGAAAAGCATCATAACTATCTATTTGAGCATCACATTGGAATTTTGTAAAAATTGGCCAAAAGTACATGGAATTTAGTTTCATGTTTATCGTTGGTGAAGGAAACATCTGAACGTGGCACTTAGCCTAGGTTACTTTCTTGAACAGTCCCTGCATTGGATAACCTTCGAATTGATTTGTAATTACATTGAAGAGTAAATCGGGAGATGAGACCGTATCTGAAGAAGATTCGGAAAACTCTGGAAACCAATTTTAGATAGTGAAGAAATAAGAATCATATTAGAGATAATTTAGTTTCAAACCCAGAGATCCTCAAAAGAAATAAAAAGGTGTGTTTGTTTTTAAATTTGCATAACATTTTGGCATCAATAAATAATCAACATAAAATAATATTTTAGAAGAGGGGCATGTTGGTTCCCTATATTAATAGTGTATTCCCTTGTTTAGTCTGTTATTATTATTTATGTTTGTACCCTGTAACCCCACTATTATGTCATAACACTTGCTTACATTATTATTGTTAGGTCAGCTAGGATTATATTGTGACCCCATGGACTCCTATATATAAAAACAAGGTTTTTTCATTTGTATTATCCAAGAATTTTTCATTTATGTAATGTAAAGGAGGTTGCCCCATCGAAGTGGATTATTTCTAAGGTGTTGATCTCTCTTTTATTCTATTTTTGGAGCTGGTTTCATAACACTTGGGAAGGGTTCTTAAAAGAGTTTCAGGGAAGGAGTGCAGTGGAGTCATTGGGGAAGAGGAGTACAAGTAGAAAAGAGAAATATGAAACCCTAACTTCGTAAAATAGTAAAACTAAATGGAGATAAACCCTGTATAAAAAGTTGTTGCTGGTAGAAGAGTAAGGGCCCATCATCAAAACCCCTACCCTTTCAAAAAGAAGAACTCGAAGCTTGGTCAAGAGGACTGCCTCCTTAAAGGAAGGCCAAATTTAGTCAACCTCTCCGATAAAATTAGATGATTCTGAGGCTAGTTAACTGATTGTAGAAAATATTTTTCTCCTTGCAGGTGTTGTGGCTCTCACATTGGTTAGTGTAGATTACATAGAAGAAGAATATGTCACCCCCTATCAGTCTTACTTGGGAAGATGAAGAAAATAAAAATTATGGAGACACTTATGCGAGTGCAGGAAAGGAACCGGTGGTGGGTCAAAAGGATGATAGAAAAAAGGGTGTTTAAACCCTTTGTGATGAGGAAATGAAAGATATTGATGTCCAGGGTGATATCGACCTTGATGATACTAGCACTTGTTTTGAGTCAACTGCTAAGAAGATTTCGACACAGGAGGAATTGGATAAAGAAAACCCTACTCGCTACCTGAACCGCCAAGTCGAGGAAATTAAGTAGAAAATTTATGTACTGGAGGTACTGAACCAAGCCATGAAGGAACAAGGAACAATGTTGCAGTAGAGGAATATTGAACTGACAGGGAAAGTGCAAGTAAAAAAGTGGTAAGTGAGAGTATGGAAATTTTGAGCATCAAAATGCTATGGGCACCTTAGGAAAGTGGTCAAACGACTTAAAAAGGCTTGAGGAAAAAAGGTGAAGACATTGAAATCAGGGATCAATATAGGAATGGGAGGATATTGGTTGGAAGAATTATTCTATTTTTTAACCCCTATCCTACTTTGATCTCACTACTTGAACCTCTGTTTTAACCTTGGAACCCATTTATTCGTACACTTGCACTCATTCCTGCACTCTCTTTATGTTTTTCATATTAAAGTTTATACATAGACTTAATTATTGATTTAATAAATTTTATATCCTAAATATATTTTGCAAATATTATATTTTCATTCCTAAGGCAATTTGATGAGACAATGTGTTAATCTACGTGGAAGATGGATTGGTTTAGGAATGATTCCTGTACCTGCCAGCAGTCCCTGCACTTCCGAGGTAGCTGTCAACGATAAGTTAGAGTTGCTATATGTGGTCCAGACAACTCAACAACCATGCAGATATATTGCCAAGAGGATCAGTTCATCATTTGCTAGGCTCAGAGCATAGAGAAGGAAGCGGATATGAAGACCAGGACTTCGACCGAGTGTCTTAGTTTAGCATTTTGATAACAGCCAAAAGGTTTAAGTTGAATTACTATTGTATTTTATGTTAAGGACGTGGGCATATAATATGTATTTAATGTATTTTTCTTATAGAGGATAACTAGCGATGTTGTAGCGATTTTTTTTGTGAACTGTAGTCATTTTGGTATTTCCTTTTTATGGGCTGGATCAGAGATCCATGATGTACATTTTCTCTTTTGAAACTTAATACAAAGGATAGTGTCGGTTATGCAATTTTGTGTTTTCATTTCATTGTGATGTGTCATTGAGTGACTGAGGCACTAGATCTCGTAGCAAGGAAACGAGCTGATTGGATAGGGCCCAACTAACCCAACTCGTTCTCTCCTTATTGTTAGGTGTATTTAACTTAGTTTTTTTATGCAAAGTGTGAAGCAGATCATATCAAATTCTTTCATAAGTAACATACCTTAATTATTTTGCAAATTGTGTGTCTCGGATCCGAGGTGTGTGGGTTTGATTATGCATGATTCTTAACTTATAAATTTTTTCTTTGATGCTTGTTTCATTTCAGTGAGAGGAGTGAAGTTAATCTTCCTGCACCAGTACAGTTTCATTTCTGCAAGTCAAAGTTCCTTGGTTTATTTTTGAAAGTTCTTTCTATTTCTTTCCTTCTGCAATATCTTCATTTATTTTTCTGCAAATAGTGTTTATTTCTGAGCAGGATCATTCTTAATATTTCAAGTTTAGTTAAGAATTAATTTGCATTGATAAAACTGAAATGAACACTGTCACAATAAGAAGGTCTGCGCTTGCACTTATTATTTCTGGGGAAATAACTGAACTAATGTTAAAATCGCTAATTGAAATTTTTAGTTAAAACATTTTAAAGTGCATATATAATTCATATTATAAACAATCATCTTAGGAAGAAGCCTGCTAATACATGGATCGGATAATTTCCTTATTTGCATGAAAGAAGTTTCTTGTTTCATGAAGATTTACTTTGAATTTTAAAAGCATTTCTTATTTCTGAATATGTGATTGGTTGAAGAATATTTTTGCTTATGAAAATTTACTTTTGAGTTCTATTTTCTTTGCAATATATTTCTTTAGTTAACCCGCTCTTTATTTTCTATAATTTATTTGGAAACCAAGTACAAGAATACTGGTTTTCTGGTACATGAACCTCTATTCTAGTACATGAACTAATATCCTAGTACAGGAACAAAGTGCTATGGTGCACAGACTCAGAGCTCCTGTATGAAGGTCAAAATATTCAGTGAAGGAACATAACACACTTCTGGTGCATAAAATTCATTCCAGTGCTGGAACATCGTTCCAGTACAGGAACGTTGTTGCAGTGCAGGAATGATAGTTCAGTGTAGGAAGGAATATATTTGAAGAAGACATATATCCTAAATAGCCTAATCATCGGTCTGTCTCATAACTACACTGGAGATAATATTAAATGTTATTTAATCAATCAGGATTGTTCAAAACGAATGAGATTTCCTTTTATTTGAGTTTCTGCAAAGTACTTTCATTTTATATTCCAGCACCCAAATTTATTTGGTATTAATTTCTGTGTGGTAATTTCTTTCGATTCTGAAAATTGTAATTAAAGGAGTATGAATAAAATTAGGAAAGGTTCAGATCATTCTTGGCATTTCCTATGCTATGCCTCTAAGCTTATGAAGCCCCCGGGTTGATAATTAAGTGTTGAAGGAATTTGTTAAATTCTAATTCCTACACCCAACATTTTGGCACTATTGCTGGGGAGACATTTTAAGATTGGTAAGAACTTTCTGTTTTTCTGCAATAAGGGTAAGTATGATATTATTTTTTCTTTAGTGTGCTTCTATTGTTTTAAGGAATTTATAAGTGTTGATTTCTTAATTTAATTTCAACATTTGATTGAGCTTTTTCATGTTTTGTCATTGTTTTTTGAGATGAATTCCTAAAAGGTGTAGGGGTCTGAAGCCCAATGGGGGCCGAGGAAAAATTGATCAAACTAATTTTTTTTCTCATATTGGGACTTCTCTTGCAGGTAGAAAGTCCAACCAACGAAGGGGAAGAGTGTGATACAACCAACGAAGGGGAAGAATGATATTGTTGGACTCTGAAGAAATTTAACCCATAGTCGACCTTCTCAGCCTATTGAGAGTGGTTCACTTTGAAGTATAAAAATGGTAGAACATGAAGACCATGCTGAGGGAAGTGGGGAAAATCAGGTAAATGAGGAACAATCCACCTTCAGATTTCCGATCGTGGATCCATATATAGTTGTGAAAATGAAGAATATTACTCCATCAACTCTTCCTCATTTCCATGGTAGAGTACACAAGGACCTAGATTCTTTCTTATTCTAATTTTACATATTATGTAGAAGTTATGACTACTCCACAGATGATCAAAAGTTAAAGTTGTTTCTTGCAACTCTCAAGGATTCAACATTACTTTGGTTCATGGGATCAGGAGGAAATACTATAGCTTCTTGGGAGCAAATGAAGAGAGTTTTTTTGTTGAAATATCAGGAATATTATAAAACTAGAGAAATGCAGGATGAATCTTTCACCATTGTGCAAGGTGATGATGATACCTTGGAAGATTATCTGGAAATATTTTTGTATATCCTCCAAAGGTCAAAACACAATTTGATCTAAGTACTATTAGAACCTTCTTCTTATTTGGGCTTACTGATTATGATAGAAATAATTTAAATTTGTTAGGAAAAGGGGATATTGCTCAAAAACCTTCTGATCAAATTTGTGACATGTGCAGGAAATTCTCACAGAATCAATCTAGATACCGTAAAGGAATTCATAGTAAAAATAATAAGCTTGGATCTACAGATGCTATGATTATTGGTTTGGAGAATAAAATGGACAATATGAAAATTTAAATAATGAATACTGTTAGCAAGAAAATAGACTCTTTGAAATTTTAGCAAAAACTTGTAGAAGAACAAGAGTCACTGTCTATTTTTTGTCCAAAGTGTAGGAAAAATAATGTTTTAAGAGAATTTCATAATGTTGTTAAGAGAATTAATAAATGTGTAATTTGTGTAGAGAACCATGTCATAAAAAAATTCCCCTCCATACCTGGATTGAAAGCAGTATTTGAAGGAGGGAATTCTAAACCCGAGCCATTGCATGCTATGGGAGCACAAAGAAATTGGCCTCAGGTAGGTGCAGGTATGGTTCCTGAACCTTCACCCCATTTTTTTGATTATAATGCACATGCATATTCCTGTCATAACACTAATCACTCTCAACCTTGGTAGCATGGGAACCATTTTCAGTATGGAAAACCCTCCCAATCTTGGCAACAAGGATGAATAGGGCCAAACCATTCACATCCTTCCTATCCTACACCTATGTAATCATATCCTCCTACATATGCACCTTACCCAATGCCACAACCATCATTTCCAAAGCTAAGTAAACCTATGCCACCATTACCCTTACCTCCAACTTTTATACCACCTCAAATTCCTGCTCAAACCATACAAAACCTCGATAATAAAGCAGTATAAATGATTCATTCCATTAAACACTTTCTTCCACCTAGTTATTAATACATGCCAGTTTGGGTCAATGACCTCCAACTGAAAAAAAAAAGAAACCCATGGTGATTATTGAAGAGAAAGGTGAGGAGGAAACTCCTATCCATTTTGGAAGAGATGTCACCATTCAGCCCATCTCTGTACCTTCTGAGCCTTTACCATCTTATTCAAGCTAACCTCCCTATCGAGAGAGGCTAGTTATGGAGAAGAATGACCCCGCTCCCAAGTATAGTTTGGCTTATGAGCTTAGGAATATTTTTATAAAGATCCCTTTGATCCAAGCTATCAAAGAGATCCCCGTGTGTACAAAAATGATTAGGGAACTCTGTCTCAAGAAGCTAGGAAGGAAAAGAGTAGAACCTAAAACCATTCAATTTGTTGGAAGAGCAACAGAGTTAATGCTAGGGTGTGTGCAAATGGAAAAATACACTGACCCTGGAAACCAAGTTGTCTCTGTTCAGATACGTGATGTCCTTGTTTTTAGAGTCCTGTAATTTATAGTATCACAAGGTGACTGATTATTTCTTATACTTTTTACTGAAAATAATATTCCATGGCTATCACTTATTTTCAGAGAAAGAAAGGGAACTCCATACTGTAAAGAGATTCAAAGGAATCAATCTATCTTTCCATCCAGTAAAGGGAAGGAAGTGTTGCTGATAAGGTGTGATTGGGATCAAACTTCATTTCTTCCCTCATTGCATTTAATTTCATTCACCTTCTTTCCCCCCCTCATTTCCTTCATATTGTGAAATGCTCTGAATCCCATTCAAACCCCAAAACCCACATGTATAATCTTTGGGACTTATTTCTTTATAAACCCTTTTATGTTAAAGTCAACAATACATTTTCATAGCTCTGCCCACCCACTAGCAGTTGTGGTTTACAACATACACCTTACCTTTTCCACTTTTTTGCTTTATATTGTTACTTTACTTTTTCCATTGAATATCATTGGTTTTGTTTACCATCCGCTTCCTTATTCCTAGATTACGATTGAAGTGGGACCATCCCTCCAATTTAACCTTTATTCCCCACTCTGCATCGCAAATCGCATATTATAAACCTTTCACATTGCAACTAAAACTTAAAAACCGCGATCGCCAACTTGCAATGTATCGTATCACATTTGTTTCAACTTACATTTGAAACACCCGCAATATATTTGGCTTAACTTGCGACGCGGCGGTTGGACCACCACAACATCTCTGCCTACCACTCCGTAGCCATTTGAAACACGTTTATAACTTTGCCGACGCTGTGGACCCCATATTGCCACATCATCCTCCAATCAACACACATCGCACTTCACATCTGTTAAAGTTTACCTTCACTGTTAAATGTTAAAACTTGCGATCTACAAGCTGCAGTCGGGTCCCACCTCCTTGCCACGTCATGTCCACCTTTAAACACTTGCATCTATCCACCATCCCCTCCCATCTCCCCACATCTAATGACCCTTATCTAGTTTCTCCCCTCCCGCAGCATTTGAAATTTATCATGATGGGGGAGTGGTCCCAAATGGGAGATATCCATTAACGCCCACTCCTCCACATGTCTTCCTCTCGTCATTTCGCACCCCCCCCCTGTTACTACTTACCACTTGAGACCCCCTTCGAAAATATGTTTTTGCTATCCTCCAAATTGAAGAAACCGAAGGGGAAGCAAACACATCAACGTAGCTATTGATCCAAGCACATCATCAATTTAATAATCCCATAACAGTTTTCTGAAGATGAAGAGCCAAGGTGTCAGAGCCTTCCTTGTCTTCAGTATCCTTCGAAATAGGCCCTGATCACTCTGTAATTAATAAATGGAATGCTAAGGCGACTGTCATGGACAGAAGTATCTTATCACCGCTTGCATGGATCCACTTGTCAATTTCTGCTTGAATATAATAAATTAAAATCACTGCAGTAGATAGAAGCAACCGAATTAAGTTTTGTATAAATACTACATCCATTAGCAGTATGAAGGAGGCCTGGAAGGGGAAAAACCATTGTAATAGAATCATTCAGTTGTAAGTACTTTCTATTGAATGAATGAAAGATGATGTTGTTTTCCAGATTATTGTGTCATGTTATGTGGTGAAGTTCTTCCCTTCTGTAATTTGTCATTCTTATGTTTTCTCATACTGTTTTCTTTTCTTTACTGCAGATAGAAAATTTTGTGTAGGATTTACCATGGGGTACCCTGCTCAGTCTTTAAACAGTACATTATGATTTCCTCTGAGACCTGAATGCATAATTCAAATACGGTCTGCTCTACATTTATGTTGAACCTTGATCTCCTCATCCTTTCCATCTCACCAACTGTTAATATCCATTGACATGGCTAGCTTTCCTGGTTGCACCTGACCTCAGTTATTCATCCATTTGAAGTTTACAGCTGTTTGACTCCATATCCCAACGACACCTTTACAAAATCTTAAAAAAAACCCCTGTGCACTAATATCTAGCCTAAAATTCCCCCCATAAAAAAAGCTATATCTAACAGAGAGAGCCCTCTGAGAGTCTAGGAAGGCTAGGTCCTAGATTCCAAAGTGGTTTGATGTTTCCCTATGTGGTTCTATCTTCAGCCTTTAGAAATTACAGAGTGACAACACTTGTCTCCAATTTTCTTATAGACCTAGTGGAAGCCATTAATGTTATTTCCAAGAAAACCATGGATCTACTTGGGTTGGTCCATATTCGTCCTACTCATACTGTGCTTGAATTGGCAGATAGATCTAAAATCAAGCCAAAGGGAGTGCTAGATGATGTGGTTGTTTCGATAGATTCTTGGGAATATTATGCATACTTCATTTTTCTTCAGCCAAAGAATCCTATGGGTGGAAATCCCTTGATCTTGGGAGGACCATGGCTTGCTACAACCGATTCTTATATTTGATGCCATTTCGGTGACATGTATATTTCCCATGGAGATTCTAGGAAGAAAGTCACTTTATATCTACCTACCAGATCTATCTAGGAGCTTCGAGATACCTTATGGCTAGATTACAATAGTGATGAGGAGACTCAGTCAGTTTCTATGATACATCACACTGAGTCAACTTAGGAGGGTGAGATACGAGACTTCCTGAAAAATATATACACCATGACAAACTTTGATCATTGTGTCAAAACTTTAGTTTGGATTTTCAGGAAAGTCATGATTGCCAAACTTCCTTACCACAGTCTCTAACAACACCTCTTTGTACTCTCGAACTCGAAACCACTCTTGTTGAAATTAGTCCAGGAAAAAATTTACATATTATCTTGGACCTGGATTCCTCCCAACAAGAGCATCTTATGATTTTGTTGCAAAACCATCTTGATTCCTTTGCATGGGGATAAAAAGACATGAAAGGAATCCCTCCTAAAACCTATACTCATCATATTTATATTCAGGAGGGATCCCGACCTGCCCGACAACCCCAAAGGCATATGAACCCAACTCTAAGAGAAGTTGTGAAGAAAGAATTAAAAAAACTCTTAGATGTTGACTTTATTTATCCCATATCTGATAGCTAGTGGGTCTCTCCATTGGTTTTGGTTCCGAAGAAAGATGGGAGATGACGCCTTTGTATCGATTATAGAGAATTGAATAAAGCCACTCTCAAGGATTAATTTCCCCTTCCTTTCATCAATCAGGTGCTTTATACTCTTTCCGATAAAAAAGAATTTTCATTTTGAGTTGGCTTTAGCAGTTACAACCAAATACAGATCGCACTCGAGGATCAAGATAAGACCATCTTTACATGCCCATGGGAGACATTTTCATACCAAGTGCTTCCCTTTGGGCTATGTAATGCCCCAAATACCTTTCAAAGGGTAGTTTGGGCTATTTTTGATGACCTCAAGTGTGAAGAAATCTATATGGATGACTTTTCAGTATTTGGTGATTCATTTTAGGAAGCTCTCAAAAATGTAGAAAAGTTATTTTTTGTTGCCAAGAAGCTCACCTTGATTTGAGTGAAAAAAAGTGTAGATTAATGTGCAAAGTGGGAGTAGTTATTGGCCACCTTATTTCTGACAAAGGTATCCAGGATGACCCAACAAAAACAGAGGATATTTTGTGTCTTCCTGAACCCAAAAAACAAAGGGAAGTGAGAGGATTCCTGGGACATGTGGGCTACTACAAGAGATTCATTGAGAACTTTTCTAGGATAGCTACCCCCCTCTTTCGATTATTAGCTAAGGAAAATGATTTTTCTTTGTCTGCAACTTGCCGACAGTCTTTTGAGACATTAAAGGTAAAATTAGTACAAGCACCAGTTTTGATAGGGCCTAACTGGTCCCTTCCCTTCTATATTTCCTCTGATGCCTCAGATAGTGCTATTGGCACAGATGTAGGACAAGAAGAGAACAAACCATCATATGCTATTTACTTCACCAGTAAAAACTTGTCACCCACCAGTTAAATTATACAGTGACTGAGAAAGAGTTTTTAGCTATGATATTTTTTATTAATAAATTCAGAAACTACATTATGTACATGTATTTGGCCCTAATGACTTGAACCCACCACTTATCTCTGCTAGTTTCTAGAATACACCATAGCTTAGCACCCATTACGATGTTGGCTAGATCCAGATCCCGTATTCCTAGACCCCCATGAAACTTAGGCATTCTAATTGTTTTCCAGTGTATAATATGGAATTTTTTGTTCTCTTTCTTCCCTCCCTCCAATAGGAATTTCCTGATATATTTTCCTATCTTATTGTGAATATATTTAGGCGCCTAAATCGCCGAGAACTGATAAAGAGGGAGAGAAGATAAGACTGTATTTACTAGAATCGTTCTCCTTGCCATATTTAGACAAATCCCCCCCCCCAGTCTATGATCTTTGATTTTATTTTATCTAGAATTTTTTGCCATGCATTTGACGTTGATATTTTGAGGAAAATGGGGACACCGAGGTATTTAAAGTATTTCCATTCACATATAGCTTTAAATCCCACTATTTCTTCTATTGTTTTAGTTTTTGGGGAGAGATGTTCCAAATAAAGACCTTTTTTTTTTTTTTTTTATCGTTCGTGGCCCCTCTAGATGCTTGATGGAATATGTCTAAGTTCATTTTAAACCTTCTGGAAATTACCTGAGATTCACCTCCTAAAAGAACAATATCATCTGAAAATTAACCATGGTTGATGCTTTTAACTCCTTCACTAAATTTGATCTCTGGAAACCTTAATTTGAGCTGGTCCAACTCCAAATTCCTGCTAAGATCCTCTTCGATTAGAGAGTACAAGAAAGGGGAGAGGGGACACCCTTGATGCATCCATATAGAAGCCTTGAAGAACCCCACTACCCTTCCATTTATTAGTGGTGAAATCTAAGGGGATGATATGCATAGGTCGATCCATCTTATGAACTTTGGATCAAATCCCATTTTTTCCATAACTTTGTGAAGGAAGCCATGAAGAACCCTATAAAAAGAGTTTTCCATGTCTAATTTGATTATCATAGCCTTTTCTCCTCTTCTCATACTTGACTCAATTGCTTCTTGAATTAAGATAATGTTGTCAAATATTTGGCGACCTGACACAAATCCCCCTTGATTAATTGAGATCAAGTTCGGAAGAAGGGCTTTAAGTCTGGTGGTTAGGATTTATGAGATGAACTTGTAGGAAGAATTGTAGAGAGAAACAGGTCTAAAGTGAGCAAAGGAGGAAGGGTTAGTCTCTTTGGGGATGAGAGCCAAAAAGGAGGAATTAATGATGCCTCCTATGATGAGGTTTTTTAGAGAGTAGCCTATAATTCTAGAAAATTATTGACAGATAACGTCGCAAAAGGATTGATAAAAACTAGCAGAGAAGCCATCCAGGCTAGGGGATTTTTTGGGGGTAGAGAGAAGACCTTCTTCCTGATTTCTTTAGTGGTTGGGGGAGAGGTGAGGATCCTGTTCATATCCGGAGTGACAGACACTTATATAGAATTTAAAAAATAGTTCTCATAGGTAGACTCACCCACCTGATCCGCCTAATACATGTTTTTGAAGTGAACCACAACTACCCTTTTTATTTATTGAAAATTCGTTAACACCTTCCCTTGTGATGAATTTACGCGATATTGTTTTTTCTTTCATTGTATTTTTCTTGCTTATGGAAAAACTTAGTATTCTTATCTCCTGCCTTTGGCAATTCATTTCGGGACTTTAGACGCCAATATTCTTCCTCTCTCCAGAGGTGATTATGCAGATATTTGAAGGTTTCTAGCTCTTTTTCCAGGTCCGAAGCTTTGACTAAAGCAAATTCCATTTGTCCCTAGAGAGAGGCCATCTCATTTTATGTTCCAATAATATCCATTTGTCTGCCATTTTTACACTTTTTAAGCCAAGTCTTGATATCCATTTTTAACCTTTTAATATTGGGTTCCCAAATAGAAGTAGGGATACCATCTATCCAAGCAGCCCAGGATTCTAAAACCAAAGGAGAAAAGCCATCTGTATTGATCCAAATAGGAGAGAATTTAAAAGGGATGGGACCAGGATTAACAGAGGGAGAGGCCATAAGACAAATGGGATGGTGATTAGAGTTGCACCAAGGGAGAATGGAGGAAGTTATGCAGAGGTTTTTAAGGTGTAGAGAATCTGATAAAAGAAACCTATCAAGCCTCGCTGCAATATGACTAGGTCCAATACGTTTGTTGTTCAAGGTATAGATGAATTTTTGGGGCTTAACATCATATTGGTTGAGGTTTAGGATAAGGTCTTCCATGTATTCTTGGAAGGCATATCTAACTATCGATCCTCTTCTTTTTCATTTTTCCTAATAGAAGTATTGAAGTCACCTCCAAAGATGCAGTTAGCCCCATATTCAGTATTTTTTAACTCCTAAAGAGACTTCCAAAAATCCTTGTTTTCTCTGTTATGAAATAGCATGTATATATTAATGATAACTATATTTTGGTTTAATTCTAAATTCTTGAACAAAATTGTGATCCAATGAGTGTTTTTCAGAGTACTTACCCATTGAAGTTTTCAGGGGTTCCACATTGTTCAAAGTCCTCCAGAAGCTCCCTTCAAGATTATTTATTATATTTTTCAAGACCCCCAGATGGCAAAATGGATATAGGAGATGTTAGTCTCCCATAATTTAGGCTCCTGGAGCACAAAAGTGCCTGGCTTCTCCTTTTGAATTAATGACTTCACTTCCATTGTTCTCTTTATAGAGCCAAGACCCCTACAGTTCCAGGATATAACCTTCATTATTTACTTTTAGAGTTCGCTTCTCCTTTTTTTGGGCCAACTGTAGCCCCTTTATTCCCTCCCTTTATTCCTAGGTCATCCAACTGTCTAGGAATTGTGTGTTGGAATCCCAATTCTTTGTCCTTTTCAGTCTTCTCTTTTCTTATTTATTTCTTATATTTTATCACATACCTCCTTGTATTTCTTTCTTTATTTCTAGCTCTTGCAGGATCAGATATTTCTTCAATTGAGATTGTTGGCATAGTGATAGCTGATGCTATTTCTTTTGAGGAAACGAATCCATCATCCTCTTCATCCTCGTCTGAGGACTCCTTAGAAGTAGACGAAGCAGGGCCTTCAATCGGTGCGACTGTATGGATATGCAGAGAGGCAGTAGTGGATGTACCAACCCCAAATTAATGCTCATCATCCTTCAGGATCGAAGAAAGGACACCAAAATGATTTTGACTTGAACCAACAATCAGACCCTAGGAGTTTGGATCCAGGAATGGGGGAGGAGGAGGAGGGAATGACTCATTTTGATTTTGGCCCTCTAACAAAGCGTTTGGAGAGTTTGAAGCTTCTAAATTCACTGTTCCCTTGCTTGTCTTATTGTTCCTTTTCTTTCTCTTGACACTCCGCCACTGTTCATTTACTTCACGCTGATGGCCAGGAGTTTCTTATTTTTTTGGAATACCTTTTGCAAAATGTTTATACTCATGGTGTGCTTTGCATTTGAAGGGAATTTTATCATAGTCTACCTCTTGCACATGCAACCATTTATCCATACCGAGATTAATGGCCGCTGGAAGCCCCCTTTCAAGATCCATATCCACAAAAATCCTTGAACAAGAGAAAAGACCATCTTTTGGCTCGACACAATTGATATATTTACCCAGGGTATTCCCAATAAGCCGAAACATAGCATCGTTACAATGGTGAAATGGGAGAAAGGGAAGTTTGACCCATACTAGAAGAAAGGTGGGCACATCGCATTTTGGGTTAAAGCTAGGGCTCCATCTATCAAGATATAGACCTTGGGCACCTATGAAGTATGGTCCACTCTAAAAAATGAGGTCACGATTCTGCCTATTTTTGAAGAAGAATGTATAAAATTATTTCCCATAGAAGGTAGAAATCACCTCTCCTTGAATGAGGGGCTTCCAATTTTTCTCTATCCATGTTTGTACTGAGCGGGGCGAGGGCCATAGGTCCATGAATTGCCTAATAATAATGTGGTCTGCAAGTTGAAGTGCCCTAGAATGGGCCTGTGGGGCGTTGATATTGATTTTAGGGATGGATTCAGCTTTCTTGACGAACCTGGTGGGACCATTTCTCTAGAATATGGGATTAGCAGCTACAAGTGAGTTAAAAGTGGCAATGTTTGCTGCAGAGTAGTCTGAATGGGCCGAAAAAACTATTGGGCTGACCGATAGAACCTTGGGGAACTTCGATTAAAGAGTGCAATGGCTCAAGGTAGGGAAGGAAAGGGCTCATGGGGGGAGTTGGGGGGAGGAGGGCTAGCAGGTAGCCAGGCCACGAAGGAGGGTTGCTGCGTAGTGCACATGGAGAGCAACGAGGGATGTTTTTCATTATTATTACTAACGATTTAGTTTGGAATTTTTACTACAACTTATTTTATGAGATGTTTCAGTATATGAAATATTAAGGAGACAAAGTAGAAATATCAAGTTATTTGTGGTAAATATTTTATATTTTGTTTTAATATCATTTTAAGATATGCCTTGTGGAAGTTAGGGTTTTTGAATTGTCTTGAAATCAACTTCAAACATGTTAGTTTGGAATTTCTGCTATAATTTATATTCTAGCATGTTTTTAACTATGAAAATTCTAGAAACTTGTGGAGACATATAGCAGTATCTCAGAAAAAAATTCTATACTTTGGTACATTATAACTTTATAAATATACCTTATGGAATCGAGGGTTTTTAAATGATTTTAAAATATTTTTCACACATGTCCACTTGGATTTTTTTTTTTTTTTTTAAATTCTTTTATGGGAATTCCAGTATGTGAATTTTTTAGAGGTATTAGAAAACATATAGAAGTAGCTTAGGTAAAAATTTCAAAATCAGATTTGAAAAATTAGATATATTACATGCGGTAAAAGTTCGTTCTTGCTAAGAAACCAAAAACAACAAGTTTTAGGAGATTTAGGCCTTGTGAAGGCATAAGTAGTGAGCATAACAGGTAAAGGAAGAAGTAGCAAGTAGACTTAGTGAAGTAGGTTGGTGCCTACAAATTTTTGCAATTGTGTGGATTGGTGCCTCTAGTAGGTTGGTGCTTATGAATATTTGTAGCAGTGGGGATTTATATCTCTAGTAGGTTAGTGCCTACAAATATTTGTAGAAATGGGGATTGGTACCTTTAGTAGGTTGGTGCATACAAATATTTGTAACAATAGGTTGGTGAATATAAAGAATTATAAAATGATTTTTTTTTTGGTTTTCTCCTGAAAAGATTTTCCATGTTATACAACTGAAAGACCTCATATGCTATTTTTTTCTTATGGTTCTTAAATGTTTGAATAAGTAAAATTTGTCTTTTAGGTTCAACCCCCCTCCCAGTGTAAGTGTGTGCTTAACAATGTTGGGAAAAATACTGAGAGGGGGGGGGGTGAATCAGTATTTACACGAATAAGAATATTTTACTTTTATTTTACTGATTTCTATACACGACTTTCATTAGCCAAAATAGCATATACACATGGATATCCTAAGGGAAACTTGAGTATACCCAGATATCTTACTGTTCAGATAAATATTCAGAAAACATTACTTAGCCCAGTTCATCAGTTATGAATCAGATAGTTAAGGAGTAAACAGGTACAATAATAACAGAATAAATCGTCACAAAAGTGCATCACACATGAACACCAAGATTTAAGGTGGATACCCAAGTCGGGAGAAAACCACTGCTGATGTTGTCTCTATATTCAATATTTATTAAATATAAAATTGCTTACAATTTTCTACTGATGCAGACTCATATCAGTATGCAGGAACCCACCTGTAGAAGGCTGCAACCTTCTCTCTTTCTCCTACTACTACTGGAAGGGAGCTAAAAACCCTTGAACATAACACAACCTTCTACTGGCAGGAAGCTTCTACTTCCACACTGAAAGCTTCAACCCTCAGACCCACTGCAAACCACGTTTCATCAATTTTCACCCTGGATCCAACAGCTTCAACACAACTCAATTTGTAGATCAACACTAATAGCCATAAAGAAAACTTTAAACAGAACAGTGAGATCACTGTAACCAGAATGTCAGAACTAAACACATGCTACTACATCAACACAATGAATCAACTGCAAACCTGATCATTCTTAAAAAAAATGTATACACTGCTTCACTTACTGCAACTTGCGTATATATGTGCTTTCCTGTGGACGAAACTGCGTATAGATATTTATATAATAAATTTAGGAATCTGATCAGACTCAAAACAGATAAGAGACATGCAGACATAATTTGTGAGATTTACAGAACCCTTATTCAGTCATCAACATCCATCATATTCAATCACCCAATCACTGATCATATTTATACATAATCAACTAGCAGCATAAACAATATTCAAACAATCTAGATCTACATGAAGACATCATTGAAAGACAAAAAAAATATAGCAAAAATGATCAGACATTCTCTTCAACAATCTTCAGAAAAACCCTAACTTCTATACACACTTTTGATGAAATGAACCCACGTGTATACACACTTTCACCGTGATGAACCGACGTATAGATCTGTAAATATTCAGGACCGCGTAAAGTTTCCTATAAAAAGACTTACTTAGATCATACCCTTCACTTCAACAAACATGCGCCAGATCACAGAACTAAACATCTCACAAACACATCAAGCAAATACATAGTCATTTCAAGTCTAGAGATCCTGAACCATCATTGTATTCATAGGTGCATCAATATTTCAGATTTATTAATAAAATGTAACCCATTCCTTGCATATATACTTAAGAGTGAAGTATTCAATAAAAATCCATACATTTGCACACTTTTCACTATGATATTCTTCTCCTTATATAGTTTTATCCTTTCCCAATACCATGAGCCAAAACCACACAAATGTTGATGGTATTTTTGGATAAAATCAAATAGACAACACAAAGCTCAATAATATGGGCTAAAACCATGGTAAGAACCTCTATTATCATAAACTGAGTGCATAAGTACATACGCGACTTGGCTTCTTTGTACCCACATGTATACATGACTTATATTCATCAAAACTGCGTATACACTAATTCTGGATGTATACACGGGTTGCCTTCATCAAACCTGCATATACATTGTGAAATATTACCTTTATCATTTCTCTGACACTGAATGAAATTGCTTTCTCTATCACATCTTAGCTGACCTATAGATACATCATTTTTACATCTTTAACAAATAGGTTTCTATAAAAATTGAAACTCATAAAGTAGGTTTCCATCAAGGAAAACATATCAACATGTTACATCATAATGTCAAAAATCTCCCCCCTTGGACTTGATGGGGCATGTTAGGTCCCCATATTACTAGTGTATTCCCTTATTGTTATTAGTGTAGCCCCCTTATTTTTATCATTGTACCCCTGTAACCCACATATTTTTATTATTGTTCCCTTATATTATTACTGTTAGTTGGCTAGGATTATATTGTGACCCATGGACCCCTATATATAGAAGGAGGTTCTGTCATTTGTATCATCCAAGAATTTTTGGACATAACACCAACATGGTTGCCATCAAGTCCAACATGGTTGCCATCAAGGATATCTGTAAGGCATGATGTTTGGAGGAACACTTCTTGGAATCAAATGAATAGCATGATCATGATCACGAATAGGTGGGAGTCCATTGGGAGTTTCAAACACCTTGGAATGATTGTCCAAGAATTTTTGGATATCTGGAGAAATAGATGATTTTGATGTTGGAACTTCTAGTGAGCATAATTGTGCAATTACACCTCATTTTTATTTATTCAGAATATTTTTCATGACATTAGAGCTTATTATCTTTCCTGGCTTCCCTGCGATACCTCGTAATTTGATTTCCTTTCCTTCCGAAAAAAAATTCAAGAAAAGTTCTTGAAAATTAAAAGCTACCGTCCCCAAATATTGTAACAATTGTACTCCTAGTACAACATCAACAGCTTCCATTGGAATGGAAAGAATTGGAATATTCAATACATATTTCCCCATGGTTAGCTTTATATTATGGAATTTTCCAGAGCAATTTATAGTTCCTCCATTTGCGACTATCACTTGACATTCTAGTGTTGGGTATAGGAAACAATTCAATTCCTTGACTACCTTACAATGCATAAAATTATGGGTACTACCTGAATCAATAAACATTATTACATTTTTCTTCTTGATATGTCCTTCTATATTGAGAGTTTGAGGAGTGGTAATTCCTGCCAATGCATTACACGATATGGTCAGATTCATTTATTCTTCTTCTAGGGTTGGATCATGGTGTATATCCTCTTCTTTTGAAGTTTATTGTTCATTTTATTCCTTCTCTTCACAATCTATGTAAAAGAATTTCTTCTCCACATACTTATGACCTTTAGTGTATAGGCTATCACAATTGTAGCAAAGCCCTTTTTCTCTTTTTTTTTCCAATTGTTGTAGTGTCAAACTTGTAGCTTGTGAAAGTCTAGGAGTAGCAACACTTCCATATTTATAGATGTGAGTGGTAGGATTCCTTGTTTCCATAATTTTACATTAAATTTTTCTTGCCAACTTGAAAGCATTCTCCAATGAATCAGGTTCCCAAACACGAACTTCATGTTGGATGTTATCCTTTAAAGTCCCTATGCAGACATTAATCCTGTATTCCTCTGGACTATCAGTTACCCTTATATTCAATTTTTGTAAGTCCTAAATGTGCTCCACCACTGAACCCTTTTGTTTGAGATTTATCAATTGTCTAAAGAAGGTGTTGCTATTTGTATCCTCATAATGTGCTATCATTTCCTCCGTAAAATTGACCAAGTGACTGTTTTTTTACGGGAGCAAAGCCATCGATACCATACAAATGTATTGTGTTCTAGATGTAAAGTTGCAATGCGTACCTTTTGTGTGTTTTTCCCAATATTGAGATCAAAATATTGCTCCATTTGTAGTATCCATGTTACAGGATCCTTTCCATCAAACTTCCCCATATCCATCTTTAGAATATGGTGGTTCTTCCATCCAACATTTTATGAAATCACTATTAACATTTATTTTTTTCTCATCATGAGTTTCCTCTACTATATTTTCACCATTAGGAAACATTTCTTGTATCAACTTTGTCAAACCTTCCATGTCTGCTTTTAGATCATCCTTCATGTTTTCCATGTTGTCTTTCATTTTTTCTTCCATGTCATCCACCTTAGCTTCCATGCCAACTTCCATGCCCTCCATCTTAGATTCCATGCCATCCATCTTAGCTTCCACGCCTTTCTTCAAACCATCCATATTATTCTTCAAGCCATCCACTTCGCTTCCATGTATTTCTTCAAAACTTCCATTTCATTTTTTATTGCCCTTTGCGAGAGCAAAATTTGGTGCACTTTCTCTTGTAATTTTGATAGATCATGTTGCAATTATTCATCTTCATGAGTCACAGTAGAGTATTCTGAGGGCTTGATGGGTGTTGAATTCTTTTTAGGGGGAATTTTAGAACCCAATAATGATATCTATGCTCAATATGCGCTTGGAATCACTTAAAACTGATTTTTCAAACAAGACTTATGCAATTTGAAAAAAAATACACACCTTTTTCTTGCTTTTGAGGAACTCGATATTGAAACTGAATTATCTTTGTAATTGTGGATCTTCAATATCTGAGATTCGGTCCTATAGTAGCCCTCTGAATCTTCTTTCGAATGCCATAGGTCTGACCTGATTTTGATACTTCAAGGAAAAGTTATGCTAAATCTCCCACAATGACCTAATTATGGACTGTTTTAGTAGAGCACACTTGTACGACGTGCCACGTCTCACTATTTCCTCCTTTGGCTTTGAAATTTCTACATAGGAAACTAAATTCCGTGTAATTGCGGTCACTTTTTATAGAATTCCAATCCAATGCTCAGAGAGATAGTTATGGTGATTTTCCCAAGGTCACCTCTTTGAGATGAAATTTGGGAGCCTGAAACAACCCTAACTTCCACAGATCATATCTTCGAAAATATTTTGAACCAAGATCTAAAATATTTATAGGAATTTGCTGAGGATTTCTGCTCCACTTTGAAAAAAATTCAGCTTTTGAACCTTTGTAGAAAAAACGTTATACCGCAAATGCCACAATGACCTATTTAGGTGAAATTTGGGAGCCTAAAAAAACCCTAACTTCCACAGATCATATCTCCGAAAATATTGCGAACCAAGATCTGAAATTTGTACAAGATGTTCCTCAGGATTTTTTCTTCGCTCTGTAAAAATTTCAGCTTCTGAAACTTCGTAGAAAGTTATAACGAAAATACCACGATGACCTGTTTGGAGTAGTGAAACCTTAGAATCCAAAGCTCTGATACCAAATGTTATGAAACCAGCTCCAAAAATAGAAGAAAAGAGAGATCAACGCCTTAGAAATCAGCCACTTTTAGGGGGAAACCTCCAATACATTACATAAATGAAGAATTCTTGGATGATACAAATGACATAACCTCCTATATATAGGGGTCCATGGGGTCACAATATAATCCTAGCTGACCTAACAATAATAATATAAGGGAGAAACAATAAAAATATGGTGGTTACAAGGGTACAACAATAACAATAAGGGGGCTACACTAATAACAATAAGGGACTACACTAGTAATATGGGGACCTAACAATATCCCTTAAAGAAACCTGAGTACCTAGGAGCTAAAGGTATTTTTGTGTAGTGTCTATCTGTCTGAGACTGAAAAAATATGCTTCTGCAATTGGCTGCAACATGTCCATAATTATGACATACAAAGCATTCAACATTATTGATCAAAGGAGAGAATCGATTGATTCTTCTATAGTTAGGAGCAAATGATTTCCTTTGAGAATTCATGATTGTCAGTTGAAATTTTGTCTCTTTAAATACTTTAGGTTTTGCATTGATATCATTTGAATCTTTAGCATTGTGTTGTGAGCTAGATTCTCCTTTATCAGTTACATGAAAACCAAGAAAAAATTTAATAAAAGAAGACCTTTGACTACTTAGAATATTATCTAGAATCTTAGTACTATCTTGAAACCTCAAGTGTTTATCTTTTTCTTCTAATTTACCTTTTAAAATGTTTACCTCAACCTCCAATTTTTGGCACTGCTTCTTCATACTTTCTTCGATCGTTCTTCCTTATTCTACTTGCTCATTCAAATTTAGAATCTCTTCTTTCAACCCATTTTCTTGCTCTTCAAATGTTTTTATAAGTTATTCATTCTTCTTATTTTACTTTTCCAGGTCTACTTTAAGAGAGATGATTTCTTCTTCAAGTCCTTCACTGTGATTGGTTACTTCATCCTGTAGCTTTTGGCATTGGTCTATCTGTTCTTTGGTTAGTTTTTCAATTGAATTTATTTCTTGTAATTGTTCATTCAATCTAGAAATAATATCTTTGAAGATACATTCCTTTTCATTAAATAAAATCTGTTTATCTTCAAATTTATTCTTGAAATTAACAATTTCTGCTTCTAGATCCATAACATTACTTTCACTTTCGTATTCACTATCTTAAACATTGCATGCAGAAGGAAGTGAATCAAAAGAACAACAATCAATACCTATTTTATCTTCTTCATTTTCTGCTACACATGCTTTTTGGGATATCTTCTTCCTTTGAGTAGCCTTGTTCTTTTGCTTCCTTCCTATTGTGACAGATCTCCTTCAAGTGATCAAACTTCTATAGAAGGACCTTCTCCGATACCAATTGTTGGGAAAAATACTAAGAGGGGAGGGGGGGGGGGGATATGAATCAATATTTATAAGAATTACAATCTTTTACTTTTCTTTTGCTGATTTCTATATGCGAATTTTATTAGCCCAACTAGCATATACACGTGGCTATCCTAAGGGAAACTTGCATATACCAAAATACCTTACTGTTCAGATAAATATTCAGAAAACATTACTTAACCCAGTTCATCAGTTATGCATCAGATAGTTAAGCAGTAAATAGGTATAGCAATAACAAAATAAATCATCACACAAGTGAATCACACATGAACACCAATATTTAAGGTGGAAACCCAAGTCAGGAGAAAACCACCACTTTTGTTGTTTCTGTCTTCAATATTTATTATATATAAAATTGATTACAATGTTGTACTGATGCAGATTCATATCAATACGTAGTCACCCACCTACATAAGGTTTCAACCTTCTCTCGTTCTCTAGCTGCTACTGGAAGGGAGCTCCAACCGCATGATCTCGTTTACCAGCCACTACTGGAAGGGAGCTACAACCCCTTGAATAGAACACTAACTTCTACTGGTAGGAAGCTTCTACTTCCACGCTGAAGGCTTCAACCCTCAGACCCACTATAGACCACGTTTCATCAATTTTCACACTGGATCCAATAGCTTCAGTACAACTGAATTTGTATATCAACACTAATAGCCATAAACCAAACTTTAAATAGAACAGTGTGATCACTATAACCAGTATGTAAGAACTGAACCCATACTACTACATCAACACATTGAATCAACTACAACCCCGATCATTCATAAAACAAAATGTATAAGCTACTTCACTTACTGCAACCTGTGTATATACGCGCTTTGGAACTTGCATATAGATCTTTATATACTGAATTTAGGAATCTGGTCAGACTCAAAACAAATAATTGACATTCAGGAATACTTTATCAGATTTACAGAACCCTTATTCAGTCAACAACATCCATCATATTCAATCAACCAGTCACTTATCATATTTATACATAATCAACTAGCAACATAAAAAATATTAAAACAATCCAAATCTACATGAAGACATCATTGACAGACAACATAAATATAGTAGAAATGATTAGACATTCTCTTCAGCAATCTTCAGAAAAAACCTAACTTCCATACACACTTTTGTTGAAATGAACCCACGTGTATATGTGCTTTCACCGTGATGAACCAACATATAGATCTGTAAATATTCAAGACTGCGTAAAGTTTTAGATCAACAGACTTACTCAGATCATACCCTTCACTTCAACAAGCATGCGCCAGATCACAGATCTAAACATATTACAAACACATCAAGCAAATACATAGTCATTTTAGGTCTAGAGATCATGATCCATCATTGTATTCATATGTGCATCATTATTTCAGATCTATTAATAAACTGTAACCCATTCCTTGCAGATATACTTCAGAGTGAAGTATTCAATCAAAATCCATACATTTTCACACTTTTCACTATGGTCTTCTTCTCCTTATATAGTTTGAGTTGTTAGACTCCTGTAATTCACAGTTTCACAAGGTGACTGATTATTTATGATCCTTCATTTTGTCAATAATGTTCCATGGATGTCATTTATTTCCAAGAAGGAACTGTTGGTTAAAAAGGGCAAAGAACAACTTCTCCTAGGTTTCAGAAATCCCATTTTCCATATCCAAATTAAGCCAAAATACATCGTTTAGTGCTTATCCATTAAAACTTAAAAAACCATCTAATATAAAGTTTTTAGACTTCATATTACCATCTTCCATATCATATGATGTCTTTTTAAACATTTGGCGGACCACTTCATTCACACATACCTCACCATCCACTCACACCCCGCTAATCTCCTGACACCTTTTCAACATATTCATTTCCTATCTCCCCATCCAACGACCCATAACTTATTTCGGCCTCCCCAGCCTCCAAAGTTACTGTCGAGGGGGGGGGGGGTCCAAAAGCAGCGGTCATTCTCACTGCCACGTGTCAAGTGTCCATCATTTCTCACCCCCCCCCATCATATACCATTTACCGGGTATATCCCCCTCTGAAATGGTTTTCCCGCCCCAAAAAAACCAACCCCCACCACCTTTCCCATCATATTAACCCTTACCTTTATTGTAATCGCTAGTTTCCAACCATATTTGTAATTTTCGAATCCTACAAACTTCCTGATGCGATATCGGTGGGACCCATTTAATATATATATCATATATTATGTATGTGATATCATTACCGCAATAAAATTTTCGCTTTTCTGCTCTACCTTTATCCTTGCCTTTTCACATTGACATATCGAAAAAATACTTGCCACATTCATTTGCCACTCTAAAAATATTATGATGCGATATTAATGGGACCCATTCCCTGCCACGTCACCTCTCCCCCATCGCTTATCGCATATCGCAACTTCAATAGTTTGTTTCTTGTCCCCGATCCCTGATACACCTATATGAGATATACAATATCCTCCTCAGTCCCCGATTTGTGATCAGCTCTGATCCCTTGGTTGCGATATTCGATAAGCCCCCTTCGTTGATCTGCGATATAATTTTTGACCAGATATGTGATATTTTACTTTGTGATTTGCGATATCACAAATTGCAGATCGCAACACTTCCACCATACCTCTATTAATACTTCTACCTTTCCTCCGTTACTTCCATGTAATGTTCCTTTTTCAGGATTGCTCATGAATCATGCATCAAAAACACATTTCCACCAAAAAATGTAATAAAACAGTTAAATGGACTCCTGGATCCTATAGATTAGTTAATATAAATTCTAAATCTAATATTAGAGCTGAAACAAAGCAAACTAGGTGGGTTAAATAGATCTCCCACACCTAAGATTGCTAAAAAGTGCCAAAACCCCAAGACTGCAAAATGTCGGAGCAGCTGATGAAGGGACTGCGCAGTCTAAGAGAGGGTTTACACATAAAATCATATGAGAAAAATAGATATACTCATGTATCGATAAATAATGCCGAAGAACAGAGATCTAAGCTCCTTATACAAAATACAAAAGAAACCGGCAAGGGTTTCTTGTAAAACACTCTACATACAAAATGGGATATTCAGTAATTTACTGAATCACCACTGCAACACTGAAGCACAAGAGTGTACAAGGCTGAAAGATGTCTGATCTAATGTAGATCCCTCAATGGCTTCCTCCCATGAAAGAATGAACCTTTCAGTCACAAGGAAACTCAGAAACGGAGCCACCAAACCATGCAATGAACACTGCCTCCAAAATAACGCTTTCCCTAACAGAAACTATTAGCCACCTATAAAAATTTGTCATATCAAATGGTGGCTAGATATTTTTTAGACTTCAAGAGATAATTTCATGGCCAAATTGTGAGTTCTTAAATTCTTATGAAGATAACTAATCCTTGAGTTAATCTTCACTGTTGTTTCCCTCATAAACCTAAAAAATCTGTTGTTTGCCTAAAGAAGACTGCTCAAAAACCCATTTTCACCTTCATTTTACCCCTCCTTCCATTCACTAATAACACCATTTTCATCCCCTTTTTTCTTCATAAAATTCCTCCATTTCCCTCATTTTCTTTCATTCCCTCCATAAATTCCCTTTGATAAGGTATAAAAATCCTTTTTTAACCTTATCGGAACTCTAAAAAATCCTCAAAAATTCCTTTAAAAATCCTAAAAAATAGTCTTTTTGATTTTAGGCCTTAAGCCCTTTGGTCTAAGCCCAAATCCTTTTCTCCGCATAAAACCCGGAGCCATGACCTAGAGTTAACCCCCATCGCACAATCACAATCGGGGTTTTCTATCTCCTTATTGCCTTTTACTTTGAAAATTCCGATTGCGATTAGCCTTTTTTCTTCTTAAACCCCGATCTCCTCATCCTTTTCATAGGACCACAGCCCTGCAATCGGACGCTAAAAACATTAAAAAAACCTTTTCCCCGAGCCCCTTTTTTCCTTTGTATTTCATTAAACTCGAACTTTCATTGTGTTTTAATAAAACCCGACAGTTCGAATTTACAACAAATATTGGCCGTCGATCTAAACCGATCAACGACCATCAGCTCATCGCATTGCACCCATTCTTCATACTGCCTCTCGCCGATGCAATCTCCGATTTAATCTGGACCATCAATCATCCTTTGATCCGACGGTCGATACCTCATCGCATCGCAAAATTCCTTTTGTCCATTCCCCTTTCCCTCCTCCGATGCGATCCTACAATCAAATCTGGGCCGTCCATTCCAAAGATCTAACGGCCAGGATCTAACCTGATTTTCCTCTGTTGTTTTTTCATAAGCCCCACAGTATAAATCTTCAGTGGAAATCCACCGTTGATCTTTGTAGATCAACGGTCTACATTGCTCCCGATATCCACTCGATCCCTTGCCTCATATTCCTTTCACTGCCCCATCATTAAATCTGGGTCGTTCATTCCTAAGATCTAACGGTCGAGACTTAATCCGCCTTTGACCCTGCCCACCTTTCCCACTTGTGCATCTTACCCCATCGCGCTCTCATTCCCACCATCGGATCTCTTTGCCTTTCATCCGATGGCTGAAACTCCATATCGCGTAATTTTGTGCCTGAAAGTTAATGCCAAAAAATTACATGATATGGGTGGTATTAAAAGGACACGTGTCAAGCGTAGACCCATATCGGGTTTATTTTTCCAAATTCTAAAATCGCCTCAGATCCGCGGGAAAACCATTATGGTTTTCCGCCAAACCATCCTTCCCCAAAGCATTGGATTTTCAGTTTTTAATCCTGGCCGTTGATTATCAGGATCCAATGGCTCATATTATTTCTCGATCCCGAGTCATTTTCCCGACCTTTGCTCCCAAAATCATTTCATTGAGCAATCTCCATCGTCGATCTCTGAGATCTGACGGTCTCGATTTCATCTCACCACCAACTCATCGCCCTTTACTTTTTGCTCCCAAACGATCCTCCAAAGATCCCGACCGTCCATCAGTTCAATTCAGTGGTCCAGATCACTCTGCATCCCCAAAATTCATTTAACCTCTTTTTCGCTTCCTCCAAAGGTTTTTCCCCCTTTTTATTGCATTTTCTTCCATTTCGTTATAACTTTTCCCCCTCCGCATTATAAAATCCCTGATTGATCTCAGCCGTTGATCAACATAGATCAATGGCCTAGACTTAATCTGATCCTCATTTCGTCGAACCACCTCCCCATCAACCCCAGCAAGCGATCCTGACCGTTGGTTGATTTCATCCAATGGCTATGATATGTTCTCACGCCCAAATAAAGCCTTTGACCTATCCTTCACAGATTTTCTTAATTTTTTTCGTTTTTGCAGGCTTTAAAGGTTTCTCCACAATTTTGAAAATGAAATTGAGGGTCGGGAATGACGATCCCCCAGGCCACTATCAATGAAGAGAATCAATCTGCAGGGTCCACATCATGATTTATCCATGCCTCATGAGCACTGATAGCATTATAAAGCCCTCTGCGCGTCTGCAAGAACAACAAAAACACAGTGAACCTTAATTATACAGAGAGTATCAGTGTCAAAGGAGAAGATCAAAGCAGAGATGAAGAATCAAAGGTTTTAACACAGTTTTGAGGGATTAAGGCATAAATTCAACTATCAAAAGCCTAATCCACGTAGTTAAAGACATTATGAAGACTTGAAGACAAAAATTAAGCCTAATTAGACCTGAAACACAGATCAAAAGAAAATTAACAGTGTTTTAGGGAAAAACAAGCAGATCTATCAATCCGATAAGCCTCCACTGCCACATCAGAGGCTAATTGAATCCTCTCCATCTACCAAAAGCCACCTACAACCTCAAAGAAATCAATGGAAGGCATAGTAAATGCCTATTTCAAAGATATTTGTTTAAAGACAGCTGAACAATTAATACAACCAAAGAAACTTATTACAACTGTCAGCAAAGTTATTATAAATATAAGAAACAACCCTGAAGTCAATCTTCTCATCCATTAAGTTTTAAAAAGCAGAAACAGAGTTATTAAACAGAGTTATAGGTCGAATGCATCCTTGCCTTATGCCTTGCATGGTTTTCAAGGCTGGGGATTGCATTTACTATGGAATTAATGATACTTAAACCCTAGAAATTCTTCCACCTCCTCATTTCTTCTATAAATACTTCTGTAGAAGATGAGATATAGGTTGGTTGCTGGACTTTGATGTAATACTTGTGCTCGAAACTTTCTACATGTAAATAGTTTTCAGAGGCTCCTGAAGCTCTGTTTGTGATCAAAGAAGTTAGGCTGAGAAGAGAAGATGATTGTTGTACTGAAACATTGGATTTGAAGTATGTAACTGGATTGACATCAATATATAAGCTGATTTTTGGGATCCTGTTCTATATCATTGGTGAAGTACTTCTTATTGTTATTTGTTTTCCTTTCATGTATGCCAATTTTTTTCACCTTCTCTCTGATAAAGAACAACAAATATAGAGCTAGGATTTACTGTTAAAAGTACCCTACTCTCACTGATAAGATTTATCTTCATGTTTTCCTCCAATTGTGTTTTTAAGAATGACTTAAGTTAAGTGTAAACATTACCAAGGAATGTTGGTTTGTCCCTACCTTGATGTGCAAAACTTGAAAGGAAGTTCTTGAATGATATTTTCATTATATTTCTCCAAAGGTTGTTTTGAAATTTTCCCTAAGAGTATGCTGAAAGCAGCTTTAGATTTTAATGTATCTTGCTTGATCTTAAGCTGCACTTCGTTTTTTTATCTGTTTTCATCCCTTTTGAAAGTAGTCAAGTGGATTACTAGATTTTTTGTCTGATAAGTTAGCTTTAATACAAGCATGTTCAAAGAAGTTTAAGGTTAGCCCTGTCTTTGGTTGGTTTCAAGCAATTGCTTAAAAAGATTTTCTTGTTTGGAAAGTTGATAAATCCTTGTTGAAATTATTGGCTTTTTCCACCTTCTCAACACTTTTAATGTTCCATTCCATCATTTAATCTAAAATATCTTTTGATATAGATGACTTTCCCCTTGGATCACTCTTGAAATTGTTGCACAATTAAACCCTTTTATGACTCCATAACCCAATGGATTAAGTCCTGTTTCATATCTATCCTATCAGCTAAATCTTGTTCTGATTGTTCACATCTTCACCCCTTTGAAAATATTTCATTTTTATGACTTCCCACTCAATAAAAAATTATGCTCAACCATCCAAACAAACAAAAAACCCTTGTTCTTAATAACTAGCCTAATATCATATTCAAAGCCTTAAAGATAAATCAATATTTGCACTTATAAGAGAGATCCCTCTCTGGATTCAAGAGGGCTAGATCCTAGAATCCCAAAGTGGTTCATAATTTTGTATCTACAGCTTTAGTCTTACCAATATGCTAAAATTATAGAGGCCTAACATTTCTGGCGACTCCGCTGGGGACTTCTGAGTAAAATACTTAAAAAAAAACACTTAGTGTTCAGTGTAGTATTAGTAGCTCTCTTCAAGCACTGCCAAGCATGTCGGTAATCATGATATGACTTATTTGAATCAGTGACAAGCTAAGGAACCCTTAGGATTCTCATAAGAGCTTATCAAACCTTGAAGGAATCAGCTAGCTTAGTCATAAGAGAAAATTTTCTTTGTCTCATCACCGTAGCTAAGTGTTGAAATAGATTTAGGACACTCTTAGAACCCATAGGACTGAAAAAACTCAGAAAACCCAAAAATATGTTAGATTGGTATTTAAATAAACATGGTGGTGGACCATAAAACATTTTACCTCTAAAAGAGCTAAAAATTTCCATCTGGTGACTCCACAATCCTAAACAGACCTTAAGACTCGACTAGGAAACCCATTATCATCATAACATCATTTAAAATCAGTTAAGAAGACTTTAAGGACTAAATTTTTCTTGTTTAAAGATCAGTTAGCCTCCTAAAGATTGTCATATTTGGTTAAAATTTTCTTGTAAGTTGGGTATGAAAAACATAGCATAGTGGCTTCTAGAAGAGTTCATACTAGAGCCTATCCCGACCCAAATCCTCCTGAGATAGTTGATAACCCTGAAAGAATACTTAGGAAGTCTCCTAAGGCCAAATCTTCAACTATTTTCAGACCACTCCATAGAGCTAGTTCTGTTCCTGAAAACCTTACAGCTCTACAAGAATCACAAGTTGACTTAAGAAATCCATTCAGGACTAGGTCACTTGATGATATAGATTAGATAGATTTAGAGCCTTCACTTTCATCCCAAGATAAAAGTGAACATCCTAGTAGCAAAGAAACTACTCCACCTGAATTACATTTCCTTCATAATTTTGGTTTCTCTCATCCAAGATCAGTTCATCAGTCTCTTGTTGGTCCATCCACTTCTATTCCTCATACATCCATTGTCCAAAACACTCCACTTCAGCCCACTTTCACTTTTGTTAATCCACCACTTGTAAATCCACCTTTACCTCCTATCATGGCAACATGGTATGCCCCTCTGGTCCTTCCTTTACCTCTAGTCAATCTACCACAGGACTATCAGTCCAAAATACCATTATTTGATGCCAGTGGTGCTACTGATGCTTCACAACATGTGGATAAGATGAATGACTACTTTGACAGAAATGAGATTGATGACGAAGCTGTCAAACTTAGATTATTTGCTCAAAGTTTAGGGGGAGAAGCAAGAAAATGGTTCAAAGGCTTAACCCCTCACAGTATTAATGATCTCCAATCCTTCCATAAGTTATTCTTAAACAAATGGAAAGTTAAGAAAAACCCTCTCCAAATACTTTCTGACTACAAGAATCTCCAAAGAAACACTAGGGAAAGTGTTCAAGCTTATTGCACTAGGTTCAATAGTGTGTATAATGTACTTCCCCCAGATCTGAAACCTCCACAAGGCTTAGCTTTAAACAATTTTCCTGAAGGATTTAATCCTGAAATAGCTTATCAACTTAGAGAAAGAGACCCTCTGACTCTTGAAGATATGCAAAAGGGAGCTCTTGTTGTGGAAGTAAATTTAATGGAGAAAAGAGCAAGAATGAGGAATGAGAAGAAAGTGTCCTTTAGAGAGGAATCTACACCTTCCACATCTATCTCAAAGATGGAAAGAATGATGGAGGAGATGATGAAAAATATGAACATACTTGAGAGAGCACAAGCTAGTCAAAACCAATCAACTCCTCAAAACAGAAATCAAAATCAAAATCAGAATTTTAGGAGAAACCAACCTCAAAATAGACCAAGGGAGGATGATCAATAGATTTCACCTCCTTTTCACCAAAACTATGTGAGCGAGGTTGAAGAAACAATTGAACAAACATAGGAAGATGACATAAACATGTTGGGAGTAGATAATGATACTTTTGATGTTCATTACAATAGAAATCAAGGTCTTTACACACCCTATGATGATAAAAGAGCAGAGGATGAATATTACTATCAAGATCTGGAAAATGTCATCATAGAAACTCCAAAAGAGTATGACCTTAGAGGTAAAAATAATCTGGAAACTCCCAAAAGTAAAACCTCTGACAATTCTGCAAAAAACAACCCTCTGATTAAACCCAAAAACATTAAACAAAAAGACAAAACAATGGCTGTAAATTATGATAAGAACAAAGAGAAAGGCACTCAAATTAATGAAAAACAAAGTGCAGACCTTAGCAACATTAGCACCTCAGCTAGTGCTCCTACTAAAACAATTTTGACCAATGTAAATAGAGAAAATCAGCAAGCTGATTTTGTTGAGAAAATGGTGGTTAATAAGGCTGAAACAAGCATTGTAAAAAATCAGATCCCTTTTAGTTTAGAGCAAGAAATTTCCAAAATAAAAATCTCTATTCCTCTTATTGAATTAGCCACCCAAGATGTATATAGATCACAAATTTTGAAGGCTTTTAACATAACAGAAAATAATGACACTGTCAATCTTAATGATGACCAACCAGAGCTTTTATTTGGTCCCAAGATTGAAGGTAGATATCAAGAAGGGCCAGTTCCTCCTTTTTATGTTAGTTTGAAGATTCATGACAAAATTTTACACAATGCTATGCATAACTCAGGGGCCTCTCAAAACTTAATGCCCAAATCAGTGATGGAGAACCTAGGCCTTGAAATTACCATACCATACAAAGATCTATACTCCTTTGACTCCAGTAGAGTGAAATGCCTAGGTTTGATCAAAGACGTTTGTGTAAAATTAGAAAAAATTCCAGCCAAGTGTTTAGTAATGGATATTGTTGTGGCTGATGTACCCCAAAGTATGGTATGCTATTATCAAGATCTTGGGGAGCTAAGTTACAAGGAACAATGCAAATGTATATGACATATGCTACCATCCTTGTTTTTAATCAAACAAGAAGACTTTATAGGGAATCTCATATGCAATACATGGTAAGTAGCCAAGAAAGACCAGAAAAATATCCTATCTATTATATACATACATGCCTTGACTCATTTATTCTTTTCAATCATGAAATATTTAATGAGCAAGAAAACTTAACTGATTTAATGGCCACTCCTCACTGTAATGTAGTGGTAGACATAGAAAAGGAAGGAGATTTGACAGAAAGGTCAAAACAATGTGTCAAAACAGAAAATCACTGTAAAATAATCATAGGTCTAAAGCTACAAAATAGTCATCTGTTGCATGTCAACTTTGAGAACCAAGAGAAAAATCCTCAACTTAATGAAGAACATGAGGAACTAGAACAATTTCAAAACATTACTGACTGTCAAGAACAATCTGAAAACACACAAGATGAAGAGGATAGTAGCCAAACTGGTAATTCTAAAGCTAGCCCTCTTTGGAGTATGAATTTTGCTGGGTCTTGCACTAAGAACAATGCAGGTGCGGGCATTTGGATACATAACACTGAAAATAATCACACTAAAGGTCATTCCTACAGATTAAATTTTCAATGTTCAAATAACATAGCTGAGTATGAATCCCTCCTTTTAGGCCTACACTTGTTGAAAAAATTAGGAGCCAAAAGGATAAAAGTTCATGGGGATTCAGAGTTGATTGTTAGGCAAGTGAATGGGAAATATAGTGCCAAACACCCCAGACTTAGAGCCTATAGAAATGATGTCATGGACTTAATAAGAACATTTGAGGAATCCCAACTTATCTTTGTCCCAAGAGACCAAAATATCCTTGCCCATAGTTTAGCTTTTGCTGCTAGAACATGTTTAACACCTTATGAAACCAAACAATGCACTACCCAAATCAAATTTAGACCAGCTGTCCCTGATAATAAGAAATATTGGCAAGTATTTGATGGAGGCAAACAAATAGAAGACTTCCTACAGTCCAGAAATGAATTTGAACTACCAAGTTCAGATTCAGATTATGAAGATGACTGTTCTATTGAAGAAAATCCACTTGATGAAGAAGTAAACTCTCCAAAGATTGCTGATATAAATCTGCTAGCTAATAAACTTGAAAATACCACAGAAATTAGTGCATATTTAGGAAAATAAGACTTAGAAACGCTACAATCTAACACTCAAATTTTTCCAAAAGGTCTGGTCCCCTTAGAAGAGTTGTTTGATTTCAATGATGTTGCCAAGAAACCAAAGCTGGAGCCTGTTGAAACTGAAGTAGAAGAGTGTAACATAGGCAGTGAACTAAAACAAAAAATGATCAAACTGTCTAAAACTTTGCCAGCTCACATCAAGCTGAAATACATCGAGTTGTTTAAAGAATTTTCTGATGTATTTGCATGGATTTATGAGGATCTAAAGTCCTATGACACAAAAATAATTCAGCACAAGATACCCCTCAAAGAAAACCAAAAACCTTTTAAACAAAAAGTGCATAGAATAAACCATGTTCAATTACCTTTGGTTGAGAAAGAAATCAAGAAAATGTATGAAGCTAGAATTATTGTCCCTATTAGATATTCAGAGTGGGTGTCTAATCTAGTGTCAGTTAGGAAGAAAACATGAGAAATAAGGCTTTGTATTGACTTTAGGAACTTAAACAAAGCTTCATTAAAGGATAACTACCCTTTACCCAAGATGGATCATATTTTACAAAGGGTAGTTGGTTCTAAGAGAATTTCTTTGCTAGATGGCTTCTCAGGATACAATCAGATATTAGTACATCCTGATGATCAACTCAAAACAGCCTTTACTACACCTTGGGGTACTTTCATGTATGTGAAAATGCCCTTTGGTTTAATGAATGCTGGTGCTACTTTTCAGAGAGCCATGGATATTGCATTCTCGGAATAATTAGGCTACTTGAGTCATTATTTGCCTTGATGATATCACTGTTTTTTAAAAAACAGATGAAGAACACCTAGAACATTTGAGAATAGTCTTTGAGAAATGCAGAAAATTTGGGTTATCTTTAAATCCAAAGAAATCAATGTTTGGTCTCCAAGAAGGTAAACTACTTGGACACATCATATCAGAAGAGGGAATAAAGATAGACCCAAAAAGGATTGAGGGTATATTTCAAATCATCCATCCTAGAAACATCAAGGAACTTCAATCTTTCATTGGGAAGATTAATTTCTTGAGAAGGCTCATACCCAACTTAGCTGAACTCCTTAGGAACATAACAAACATGTTAAAGAAATAACAAGGAGCTAAATGGACCTTATAAGCAAAGAGATCATTTGAACTGGTGAAACAAGCATTAACCAAAACACCAGTTCTAATTAGTCCTGATTTTTCAAAAGATTTTTTCATTTGCATCAGAACACACAGTGGTTGTTGTCCTACTACAGAAAAAATTGAAAGGACAAGAGAAGCCAATTGCATTCTTTAGTAAGGCATTGAGAGATGCACCTCTGAAGTACAACATCATGGAAAAACAAGCCTTTGCTTGAGTCAAAGCCTTAAAAGACTTCAGGGTTTATATTTTACACTCCCACATAATTGCATTTGTGCCAAACTCAGTTGTGAAAGACATTTTAACACAGGACCCAGATGGAAAAAGAGGTAAGTGGATAGCCGTGATACTTGAATATGATTTAGAAATCAAGCCCACTAAACTCATAAAAGGCCAAGGACTAGCAAGATTAATGGCTGAATCAAATTTTGAAGTTCTTGATATAAACATGATAAATGCATTAGATGAACAGGAGGAGTTGCCAACTCCCACTATTGAAGATCATTTTCTGTTTTCATCTTGGTATGCTGATATTTTATATGTTTTTCTCAATCTGAATACACCTCCTGGTTTGTCAAAAACAAAGGCAAGATTTTTAAAGTTAAAAGCTGTAAATTATTGCATTTTAGATAAATGTCTTTATTTGAAAAATGCTAGTGGATTATTGCTTAAATTTTTGCCTGAGAATGATGCAGAGAAAATCAAGCATGAGTTCCACAAAGGAGAATGTGGAGGCCACCTCTATTGGAAGACAACTTCCAATAAAATCCTTAGAGCTGGTTACTTTTGGCCCACCCTCTTTCAAGATTTCCATAAAATGATTATTGCCTATCATAAATGGAAACTCTTTGAAGGAAAAAGAAAATTGCTTCCTTTACCTTTGCATCCAATCACTGTTTAAGTTCCTTTTCAACAGTGGGGTCTAGACTTCATAGGAGAAATCCATCCACCCTCATCTGCCCAACATAGATGGATTCTCACTGCAACAAACTACTTTACCAAATGGATAGAAGCCATCCCTTCTAGGTAAGCCAATGACTCTGTCATCATAAAATTCCTTGAAAATCATATCCTATCTAGATTTGGCTACCCTAGGAAGATTATCACTGACAATGCTACTGCATTTGGATCCAAAAATATGGTTGAATTCTATCACAAATATCAGATTACATTGGGCCATTCTATTGCTTATTACCCTCAAGGTAATGGGTTGGCAGAATCCTCAAACAAGAGTTTGGTGAACATAATCAAGAATTTTCTAGAGGACAATAAGTAATATTGGCACACAAATCTAGTACATGCATTATGGGCTGATAGATTAACACTTAAAAAATCAATTGGAATGTCACCCTACCAGCTTGTTTATGGAGTAGATGCAATTTTTCCAACCAGCCTAGGAGTTCCAGTCATGAAGCTGATCCAAGATGTATAGTCTGAAGACAATGACATGATCAGAAGAATTAATCAGACCATACATCTTCAGCGAACTAGAGAGGAGGTCTACAACAGAGCATTACAAAAGCAAGAAAGCATCAAGAAGCTTTTTGATAGAAGGACAAAGGCCAGTGATTTCAGCATTGGTGAAAAAGTTTTAAAGTGGGATTCCAGGAGAGAGGATAAGGGCAAGCATGGGAAATTTGATAACTTATGGCTTGGTCCTTATATCATTCATTCTATTGCTTGAAACAATGCCTATTTTCTGTAAGAATTGAATGGAGCTGAAATGTTTGGGGGTCCTGTCAATGGCTGGATGCTCAAGCATTATTTTTCTTGACCATATCAGCTTGGAAGACTTTTTATTGTTTTTCTCATTGTGAATATCATACTCATCATAGCATTCAAATTTAGAAAATGAAAAAATACAAAAACAATAGAAAGAGAAAAGAGGGCAGATTGTAAAAAACAAGAAAGGTACAGCTCCATACCAAAAAAGAGAAACAAAGTTTGAAAGTGTGCAAGCTCAAATTCCGCTCCTAAGAAACACACTCCTAGTTAGTCATACAGCCTAATCATGATTAATTAGTTTTCAATTTACTACTGATGGGTTAGTGAAATAGATTAGTCAAATTGCTTAGTCTTGGCTTATCAGTTAGGTAGATTAGGATAGAAGAAAAAAGGTTCAAACAAGCTCAAAATCTGAACCTATGGATTTCAAAAGAAGAAATGGCTCTAATATGTTTAAATCTTGAGCCAAAGACAAAAGCAGACTGGTTCTAAAATGCCCAAAACTTGAACCAGAGAACAAAGAGAGAACAACTCAAACAAGCCTAAAAAACAGAGCTGAAGAAAAGAGAAGGATGTTCTTAAACTTTCAGATCTTAAGCCTTCACCATTTTGCTTTAATTTTTTGCAAATTTTAGTCTATGTGTAGCTTGTTTTTATGCCATAGATATGCATCAAGTCAAACTGCTTAATATTGGCTTGACTGCTTTTAATTTTCTGTTTTAGAAATTAGTGAATAAAAATCTATCAGACAGTCTAATCCTGACAGATATTAGTTAGGTAGAGAAGCTTATGAACTCAACTGCTTAATCTGAGTTCATGGAGAAATAAGGGTAGAAATAGACTAGTTTTATGCTTTCAAAAGAATAAAATGTTTGTAAAAAGAGTTTGCCAATCCAAATGCACTCTGAAAGAAGAAAAAATGTTAGATCATTAGGATTGGGTAGGTAGAAAGCTTGTTTTGATAGAATTCCATTTTTTTTAATGGCTGCTAACATTATCAGAGCAAAAAAAGATCAGCAAAGGAAAGAAAGTTGTAGCCCAATGGATGAGGCATTGATCAAATTCCAGAGAAGACATGCCTGAAGTTCTTGACATCTTCAAGAAGATGCCATCCCCATGTGGAGCCACTGTTAGCCACCTATAAAAATTTGTCATATCAAATGGTGGCTAGATCTTTTTTAGACTTCAAGAAACAATTTCTTGGCCAAATTTTGAGTTCTTAAAGTCTTATGAAGATAACTAATCTTTGAGTTAATCTTCATTGCTGTTTCCCTCATAAAACTGAAAAATCTGCTGTTTGCCTAAAGAAGACTGCTCAAAAACCCATTTTCCCCTTCATTTTACCCCTGCTTCCATTAACTAATAACACCATTTTCATCCCTTTTTTTCTTCAAAAAAATCCTCCATTTCCCTCATTTTCTTTCATTCCCTTCATAAATTCCCTTTGATAAGGTATAAAACTCCTTTTTTAACCTTATTGGAACTCTCAAAATCCTCAAAAATTCCTTCAAAATCTAAAAAACAGTCTTTTTGATTTTATGCCTTAAGCCCCTTTGGCCTAAGCCCAGCTACTTTTCTCCACATAAAACCTCGAGCCATGACCTAGATTTAACCCCGATCGCACAATCGCAATCGGGGTTTTCTATCTCCTTATTTCCTTTTACTTTGAAAACTTCGATTGTAATTAGCCTTTTTTCTTCTTAAACCCCGATCTCCTCATCCTTTTCACAGGACCACAACCCCACAATCGGGCGCTAAAAACATTAAAAAACCTTTTCCCCGAACCCCTTTTTTCCTTTTTATTTCATAAAACCCGACCTTTCATTGTGTTTTAATAAAACTTGACAGTTCGAATTTACAACAAATATTGGCCATCGATATAAACTTATCAACGACCATCGGCTCATCGCATTGCGCCCATTCTTCATACTGCCTCCTGCCGATGCGATCTCCAATTTAATATGGATCATCGATCATCCTTTGATTCGACGGTCGATATCTCATCGCATCGCAAAATTCCTTTTGTCCATTCCCCTTTCCCTCCTCCGATGCGATCCTGCAATCAAATCTGGGCCGTCCATTCCAAAGATCTAACGGCCAGGATCTAACCCGATTTTCCTCTGTTGTTTTTTCATAAGCCCCACAGTATAAATATTCAGTGGAAATCCACCATTGATATTTGCAGATCAACGGTCTACATTGCTCTTGATCTCCGCCCGATCCCCTGCCTCATATTCCTTTCATCGCCCCATCATTAAATCTGGGTCGTTCATTCCTAAGATCTAACGGTTGAGACTTAAACCGCCTTTGACCCTGCCCACCTTTTCCACCTACACATCTTACCCCATCGCGCTCTCATTCCCACTGTCAGATCTCTCTGCCTTTCATCCGACGGCTGAAACTCCATATCGCGTAATTTTGCGCCTGAAAGCTAATGCCAAAAAATTATGTGATGTGGGTGGTATTAAAAGGACACGTGTCAAGCGCAGACCCATATCGCGTTTATTTTTCCAAATTCTAAAACCGCCTTAGATTTGCGTGAAAACCATTATGGTTTTCTGCCAAACCACCCTTCCCCGCAGCATTGGATTTTCAGTTTTTAATCCTGGTCGTTGATTATCACGATCCAACGTCTCATATTATTTCTCGATCCTGAGTCATTCGCCCCACCTTTTCTCCCAAAAGAATTTCATTGAGCAATCTTTGCCATCGATCTCTGAGATCTGACGGTCTCGATTTCATCTCACCACCAACTCATCGCCCTTTTCCTTTCGCTCCCAAATGCTCCTACGAAGATCCCAATTGTCCATCAGTTCAATCCAGCGGTCCAGATCACTCTGCGACCCCAAAATTCATTTAACCTCTTTTTCGCTTCCTCCAAAGGTTTTTCCCCCTTTTTATTACATTTTCTTCCATTTCGTTATAACTTTTCCCCCTCCGCATTATAAAATCCCCGATTGATCTCAGCCGTTGATCAACATAGATCAATGGCCTAGACTTAATCTGATCCTCATTTCGTCCAACCACCTCCCCATCAACCCTAGCAAGTGATCCTGACCGTTGGTTGATTTCATCCAATGGCTATGATATGTTCTCATGCCCAAAGAAAGCCTTTGACCTATCCTTCACAGATTTTCTTAATTTTGTTCGTTTTTGCAGGCTTTAAATATTTCTCCACAATTTTGAAAATGAAATTGAGGGTCGGGGATGACGATCCCCCAGGCCACTATCAATGAAGAGAATCAATCTGCAGGGTCCACATCACGATTTATCCGTGCCTCATGAGCACTGGTAACAATATAAATCCCTCTGCGCGTCTGCAAGAACAACAAAAACACAGTGAACCTTAATTATACAGAGAGTATCAGTGTCAAAGGAGAAGATCAAAGAAAAGATGAAGAATTAAAGGTTTTAACATAGTTTTGAGGGATTAAGGCATAAATTCGACTATCAAAGGCCTAATCCACATAGTTAAAGACAGTATGAAGACTTGAAGACAAAATTTAAGCCTAATCAGACCTGAAACATAGATCAAAAGCAAATTAACAGTGTTTTCGGGAGAAACAATCAGATCTATCAATCCGAGAAGCCTCCACTGCCACATCAGAGGCTAATTGAATCCTCTCTAGCTACCAAAATCCACCTGCAGCCTCAAATAAATAAACGGAAGGCATAGTAAATGCCTATTTCAAAGATATTTGTTTAAAGATAGCTGAACAGTTAATACAACTAAAGAAAATTATTACAACTGTCAGCAAAGTTATTATAAAGATAAGAAACAACCTTGAAGTCAATATTCTCATCCGCTAAGTTTTAAAAAGCAGAAACAGAGTTATTAAACATAGTTATAGGTCGAATGCATCCCTCCCTTATGCCTTGCATGGTTTTCAAGGCTAGGGATTGCATTTACTATGGAATTAATGATACTTAAACTATAGAAATTCTTCCACCTCCTCATTTATTCTATAAATACTTATGTAGAAGATGAGATATAGGTTGGTTGTTGGAATTTGATTTAATACTTGTGCTCGAAAATTTCTACATGTAAATAGTTTTCAGAGGCTCTTGAAGCTTTGTTTGTGATCAAAGAAGTTAGGCTGAGAAGAGAAGATGATTGTTGTACTGAAACATTGTATTTTAAGTATGTAACTGGATTGACATCAATATACAAGTTGATTTTTGGGATCTTGGTCTATATCATTGGTGAAGTACTTCTTATTGTTATTTGTTTTCCTTTCATGTATGCCATTTTGTTCACCTTTTCTCTGAGAAAGAACAACAAATATAGAGCTAGGATTTACTGTTAAAAGTACCCTACTCTCACTGATAAGATTTATCTTCATGTTTTCCTCCAATTGTGTTTTTAAGAATGACTTAAGTTAAGTGTAAACATTATCAAGGAATTTTGGTTTGTCCCTTCCTTGATGTGCAAAACTTGAAAGGAAATTCTTGAATGATATTTTCATTATATGCTAAGTAGAGTTGGACTAGGAAAGTTTATGGTTTGCCCTGTCTTCTATTTCTTTCTCCAAAGGTTGTTTTGAAAGTTTCCTTAAGAGTATGCTGAAAGCAGGTTTAGATTTTAATGTATCTTGCTTGATCTTAAGCTGAACTTCATTTTCTTATCTGTTTTCATCCCTTCTGAAAGTAGTCAAGTGGATTACTGGATTGTTTGTCTGATAAGTTAGCTTTAATACAAGCTTGTCCAAAGAAGTTTAAGGTTAGCCCTATCTTTGGTTGGTTTCAAACAGTTGCTTAAAACGATTTTCTTGTTTGGAAAGTTGATAAATCCTTGTTGAAATTATTGGATTTTTCCACCTTCTCAACACTTTTGATGTTCCATTCCATCATTTAATCTAAAATATCTTTTGATATAGATGACTTTCCCCTTGGATCACTCTTGAAATTGTTGCACAATTAAACCCTTTTATGACTTCATAGCCCAATGGATTAAGTCTTGTTTCATATCTATCCTATCAGCTAAATATTGTTTTGATTGTTCACATCTTCACCCCTTTGAAACTCTTTCATTTTTAGGACTTTCCACTTAATTAAAAATCATGCTCAACCATCCAAACAAACAAAAAAACCTTGTTCTTAATAACTAGCCTAATATCATACTCAAAGCCTTAAAGATAAATCAATCTTTGCACTTATAAGAGAGATCCCTCTCTGGATTTAGGAGGGCTAGATCCTAGAATCCCAAAGTGGTTCATAATGTTGTCTATGCAGCTTTAGTCTTACAAATCTACTAGAATTACAGAGGCCTAACATAAAAAATGTTGGGACTGTATGGGAAATGTGTGGTCTGATACCATAGATCTAAAATAAGCTCTGGAGCTCTCCAAACAGATCTCTTAAGTGAAGGAAACCTTCCTCCAATGAGAAACTAGCTCAGAAGCCAGGATTCCAATCCCTTCCAATGCTACACCCAACAACACTACACAATCTCCGGCAAAGTTGTGCTGATGAAGATGGCTGAAGCTTGGCCTGAAAACATAATGTAGAATGATGAATGAAAACTCTCCCAATGAGGCTCCTCAAAGGAAAGAGGTGGGATTCCCGCTCGAGAACACCTAGTGCTAAACAACACTGCAGCTTTGCTAAGCAGTAACAATTCTTGGCAGACAAGAATAATAATCTAGAACATGATGAATAATGTGCCATCCTCTTCCTTATATAAGACATGAGTTTGCTTGCCCTTGGCCCCACTCAATTAGGTTAATTCTAACCCAAGATACATCTCCCTCCAAAATTGCATTATTCATCCTTGGATTCCTCCTGCACTAAAACTGCGTTGTTGACTTAGTCAAAGCATCTTGAATTTAACCCTGTTCACACATGGAGGTGTCTTATTGAGCTAGAAAGAGTGTCTCCTTTCACACTTGGAGTGTTTTTATCCTCCTTAGGAGACTTATGGGCTTTTCTACCCATTTATTTACCGGCTAGAGCTGTTGTTAACTCTAATGTTCCATTTAGAATGGAGGCTAAAATTTTGGGAATATTACAGTCCTCCCCTCCAAAATCTTTGCTTGTCCTCAAGAAAATGCATAAGGAGAACAAAATATCTCCCCTCTTCCTCATGTGGCCTCCATCAATGGCCTCCATCACTGCATCAAGAGAATCTGCAAATATATTGTCATCCAATGCTTCCTCCCAAGTGTGCAAAACCAAAGTGCCTACATCAATCAAAGGTGGAAAGTGTGAATGGAAACCTACTAGCTGTGTCATGGCCTCCACAAAGTAGGAGTGATTATCATCATGGTGAATGAGTGCCTCCCTCACCCATGCTATCATCCAAATGAAGTGAGTCACCCTCCAACATGGTAACTCATGAAAAGTCTCCTCCACCTTGTGCTCCTGAAATGTAGGTGGGTTGAATGAATGTACATGATAGGAAAGAGGGCCTATCCCATGTTTTCCTCCTCTCCACTTATGATAAGTGTAGAAGGCATGCTGATCTTGGTGATCGGGTGATCATGTCCTTAATGGAAAAATGCTCAAAAAATTACTTTCTCAGAAATGGTCCAAACTAGAATGATAGGAAAGAGCTCGAAAAGACGATCTTGTAGCCATGAACAGCACTAAAAACCGATGTTGTATGAGAAATTTATTCAACTTTGAATTTTCTCAATTTCAGGTAAAAAGGCCAGTTTGACCTAGTTTTACTTTATAAAAAATTTTATTTAAAAAAAAATATTCCACAGAATATTCTGGGAATATTCCATAGAATATTCTGTAGAATATTCCACAAAATATTCTGCAGAATATTCCGGATGGGCAACCAATGGAAGTGTGCCACGTGGCCAACTCGGAGGTTGCCACATGGCCCTAAGAAGTGAAAGTATGGGTCGAAATTGTTTTATACAAAATTTGTTGGCGAAGATAGGATTCGACCCCGGGTCGGGTCGGTGGCAACCGAGCGGCCCAACCGGGTGAGCCATGGGCAAGTCTTAACCATAGACGTTGCGAAGTTGTATTTAAAATTTGATTTTGTTTATGGTGGGGTCGTAAAGGGGCCAGCCCCTCGACGATAGAACCAAAGGATTGGAACCAAGAGCTTAACAAATGGCGTGTAAAACAAGTTTAAAGTTTGGTCACGTGGAGCGAAATTTATGTTAATGCACCATTATAACATAATGTTAAACTTATCACTTCCGCGTACAACTCCAAGATTTCTAATAGTATGCCGACGGGTGCGGTCCTATGGACCTACAACCTTTATCGTTAAGCACCCATGATCTGGTGGGATTATTGGTGGATTCCGCCTATTATGGTGGCTGCCCCACATTTAGTGGGATTAACTGGAGTTTGCCCAGATTTGGAGGAGCTGTTTAGGGCAAACTTGGACAAAAACTTGTTTTGACCATAACTGGAGTTAGGAGAGTCCAATTGGAATGAATTTTGTTTTTGTTTTAGGGGTATTGGAACATTCTAAAGCTACTGGAACACGTTACAGAGCCATCAGGGCACTCTGTTAGAGGTTTTATCAGCGGATTATCTTGAGGAGCCACCAGGGCTTTGGGAAGAGACAACTGTATTGGGCTATGTTCATCTGTTTGAGGTGAATTTACAGTCAATTTTTACTGTTTCCAGCACTCTGATTATTTTTTAGTAGCTATTTCAGCCTATTGAGGCTTTATTCATGGTGTAAAACTATTTTTGAGCATTAATAGAGAAGGGAAAAGCCCATTTGGGGGCTTTTGGACCTAGCAGTTTTAGCCCAAGAGAGGGGTGAACTGCTTTATTAGATTCTTGTTTATATGCTGTGAATTCTTGCTGCTTATTTCCAGAGTTTAATACCTTAAACAGTAAATTGAAATAAGTCCTCTTAACTCAAAAATACTTATACAATTATCAAAACATATTTGTTCCATTCCAAAACACATGTGTTCCAATGCAGAACACCTTAACATGCTTGCACACTCATAATATTGGTTAATGAATACTTTGCAATCAAAAAACAAATAATTTCATTGCTGGATTGTTTAAGTGTTTACTTCATATTTCTTTAGGCAGAATCTGTAAGAGGGGCCAGAAGCTTCTGGTTTCATCCTTTCTTTGAAAGGTGAAATAACCAGTAAAAGCCCCTATAGTCTATCTCTGTATAAGAAATATTTAGTTCACACATTTTCAGATCACTTGGGCTGCAACATGATTTCCCTCTAATGGCAAGAAGAAGATTGAACCTCCAAGGAATCTCCCTCTAAAATCATGAGACATGTCAACCCAAACCATTCCATTCAAGATGAATGGCACATCATCACCATTTGGCCTCCAAATCAGAAAATTTCTGAAAGTTAGGTGCAATTTTGGATGGTACCAAAGGCTCTCCAAGTGGATATTACGTAGTTCCCTCAATTGCTGCTTGAGAATGTCATATGGCAAGTGGTCCTGCAACAAGTTACAAGCTGTATATGTCTGTTCTCTCAACATGGGAAAGTAAGCATCAATGTCTATCAGCTATACATGGATAAAATAACAATACAATTGCCCAAAGTCATGTATAGATGGGCTACTATCATCATAAACATTGGCCCTAAAGTGACCATAAATCCCAAAAATACTCTTGCTCTTTCACGGAGCAATACACTGTTCAAACATGGTGGGAAAGTACAAATAATCAATGGAGTAATCAACAAGTACATAAATGCATTCCCTACCATACATAGTGAGTAGGCTAAAAGTGAGGTCCATGTATAGGCTCCCCCATGAGGATTCCCTCACAAAAATATTCAAGAAGAAGGGATACAAATACACATTTGAACACTCCATCAATAAGAACACACTCCCATGTGATAGCACTGTAGGCCTTAAGAATAAGGCTCCATGAATTCTCCCTTTGACATTCCACATGCCAAAGCCATCCAATATCATGATGCAATGTGAGAATATCATCTTCCGACATGGAAGTCTCTCATGATCCTCCAATACTGAAGGGTAGCCTCCTTGCACCATGAATGTGCCTTCCTTCTCTTCAGAAATATGATGAAAAGTATGGGAATAATTTTTCCCATACTCTCCCAAGTGCAACCATAGCAACAAAAATTTCTACTGTTGCCTCTTTTCTCCCTCATACAAGCTATGAAGTGAGATCATGATGATCAGCTTGTATGATGCCCCATACCAACAAGTCTTCTGTTGCTCTATCATATGGTGTTGAGCAGTGGAAAAGGTATGAATTCACTATGTGTTTTCCAATTCTTTTACTTTAAACATAATTCATTTTACTCAAGAAAGATGATTTATTACAAGAATTGTGGTAGAATTGTGAAGATTTATGTTTATTGTAAAATATGACTAAGAACTGCCTTTTATTGCTAAAAACAAGAATTAGGCGAGGTGAACAGCTATATCAGAGGCGAGGCTAACTAAATGCAATTGCTGTTCCTCCATCGTTAGACCAAATCCTGCCAAAGATAAGGAAATCCAAACACATCGCTAAGAAAAGGCAGGGGACAACTCGGCTTCGATCAAAGGAAATCAAGTGACAGCTAAAGAAAGAAGGGAAGCGAATCCCTGAGGATCCTTCGATCCCGAGGGATCGCTGTTCAAACCTCATTGCATTCCTTGTCTTGTCCGTTGGAGTTTGTTATATAAGGAAACACCTTTAGTGATTGTGGGAGTCAGATCTTTTGATTCAAAACATTCCTTTTGTAATATTACATTTTACTGACTCTCGGATTTAGAGAGAAATCTCTGTAATACTTTTATGTTCGATTAATACAAAGGCGCGTTTCATTTCATCTTTTAAGCTCTGAAGTAACCCAACAGTGTTTCACTGGTGCTAAGGGCCCGAACCTGGTGGAATTGCTCTGATGTTTGTATTTCTATCCTTTGATTACTGTCGTGTGATAATTGCGTTTAGATACATTACGATTATAGAGTTATTTGACTGTGGTTGAATTGAGTATTGGATTGTTGTGCGCGCTAATGAATTGCACTGCTATTCTATTTTAGCAAGGATCGGGTTTACTTTCTTATTCATCTTACTATCTCTTATAAAGCTTTGCTGTTATATACTTAATTCTTTTTACTGTTCCATTGGATTATGGTTCATTTCGATTGACTGTTTCGTAGTGTTGGCTGTTGATAGGGTTGGAGTTTAAGAAGACTTGTTATCTTATTGCGTTAAGTTTATATTTTCTGTTCAATTGTTGTTTGTTGTTCCATTACTGTTTGCTGTTCATTTCTAATTCGTTAGGTTCAGATTTGCAGAGAAATTTTTTACAATTGCTGAGTACACATAGGAATTACAGATTGCTGTTCTTTTCTAATTCTTGCTATTCGAAGAAGTTTTTCTTAGTTATTTTCATCAGCAAATAGTTTAAGTTCAATTTCACTTTGATTACTTAAAGAGCAGGACTGTCAACTGTAGATAACATTGGTTACTACTTCCAAGTTCCCAGATTGATTGCCTTGTCTTAGTGTGATTTCAGTTGCATCGATTTCTAAGGGAACGAGTTATTGCTACTGTATCCCTAATTGATGCTTTGCAGATGTGAGTAGTTAATATTTCAGAGTATTTCCATTCATGTTACTATAATTAGATTTATTTATAAGAATCCGTTTACTCTTGTATCTAGAATACTATACTTCATCTTTCATAGCATTACTCTTAGCTAAATTGCAGTCTCAAACAGAGTACACTATTGAAATAAAAAGTCACTCCCGGATTGATAATTAATGTAGGATAAATAGGTGTTAAAAAAGATACCTTTTATGCCTCAACATTTTGGCGTCGTTGCCAGGGAGAGTGTATGCCATTTAAAAGGAGTGATGCACATTTTATTTTCTTCTGCTCACGAAGAATTGGGTATTAAAGACGGAAGGTAAGAACCTGCGCACCAAGCAAGGAAAATACTTGCTCACAGCCCGCTTCATAGCAGAATTAGATAAACTTCTTTCTTTAGGTAGGAATGAAGGTTTGTTTTCTTGAATGAATAAACCAGCTAAACAAAACAAAATTCCTCCTAAACTGGAAAAACCTAAGGGACCAGTGACCCTTGGGAGAACAACTTTCATTGACGAAATCCTTAAAAAGACTGAATCACAGCCATCAGTAGGACCTAGGAAAGTTATCTCTAGACAACCTACTAGTTCCCTTTAGGCCACAGAGTCACCATATGAAGCCTTTGCTGAGATACATAGTCAAACAGTGGGAATTGAGCAAGATTCTCAAGAAATTGAGAATCCCTTCCTAATTTCTACACAGGAAGGGAACTCCAGTAATCTCCGTGAAGGAGAAGGGGAAACATGAGAAGTAGAAGAACCAAAATCTCCTCTTGAAATAGTCCAAACAGTAAGCAGTCCAGATAAGGGAAGTGCTATTAAACTCATTCAAAACCAAGGACCTGAATCACCTCAAACACTAGGCCAGCAAGGAATATTTATTGTTCCAGAACAGGGAAGTGTTGTCAAGGCCATTACTACTCCTTCCAGTTAGCCTAGGAATTCCATTGAGATACCAGAAGGATATTGGCACATATTTGACCAAATGGCCTAGAACCAAAACCAGAACCAGCAAACACCCCATCACACTTCCACACTGCAATATCCTATAATAGATACTGCAGTTAATGCACCTATGAAAGCCATTCCCCTTCAACATATTCCCACATTTCATGGCTTGACATCAGAAGATCTAGATGCATTTCTGTTCGAATTCAATGTGTTATGTAGGGGGTATGACTATACCACCGATCCCCAAAAATTAAAACTATTTCCTTCCACATTAAAAGGAGCAGCCTTATGATGGTTTATGGGGCTAGGTGGGGGTGTTATAACTGATTGGGATCAGATGAAAGCCGTGTTTTTAAAGAAATATCAAGATTAATGTAGGTCTCGGGAAATAAAAGATGAAATATTCAAATTAAATCAAAACCGAATGAAACCCTGGAAGAATATGTGGAACGGTTTCAATACAATCTTCAGATATCTCCTTATGCATCCTTACCCCTACCTGATAATGTGTTGAAAACTACATTAATTAGGGGAATTAAAGATCAATGGTTTGAAACATTGAATATTATGGGAAAAGGTGATATATATCAGGAAAGCTATGCTAACATAATTGTTTTGTGTATCAGGAGTTCGAGGGGCAATACAAGGCTAAAATCACTTGAACGTGACATGATTACAAGGGACAATAAGACCTCCAATGAAGGTGTAACTCGTGCAGAGATTGGCAACCTGCTGGAACATTTTAAAATAGATATTCTAGGGACTCTAACAACACAGTTCGACATTATGCAAGCCAAACAAAATCAAGCAGAAGCCGAACAAAATTTGGCAGTATTCTGTCCTAGATGCAGGAAGAAACAAAAACACAAAGAGTGCCCGCTAGATGTAATCAAAGTTTATGCCATTTTCACAAAATACCACCCCACAGAAGGATGTCCCTCGCTTCTTGGCCTAAAATTAGTCTATAATGAGGCAGAAGAAGAATCAGAAGTGGTATGTCTACTTAATCAGCGCCGACAATGGCAGCCATGACAATCAGGTATGCCAACTGATCCATTTTCTTCTTTTTAGCCTCCTCAATACAATGCTCAGTAATATAATGGAATGTGGAAAAATCAACCACCTTTCCCCAATTGGTCACAACAGCCATTCCCTACATCATCATGGCCAAATCAAACAAATCAAACTTATTGGCCAAACTTTCCTTTCTTCCCACCATTTTGGAAAAACAATGCTTATCCAACCCAATGGTCCCCCTCTACTTCGCAGATTCAGGCCTGGTAGTCAAACTAGAAAAGACCTACAAATTAGCCAGCTGGAACAATTCCCCTCTCTCAAACTACACTGCTAGCTCCCTATACAAACCCCCAAACCAACTTAAGACCACAACTCCCAGCCCAACCCAAACCCAAACGCAAAAAATAGGCCAGTTCAGTCTGTCCAAATAATGGAACCACCAAAATTAGAAACTGAACTGAGGGAGTGTAATGACCTTCAATTAAGGTCCAGGCATATAGTAGAAATAGAGAGAAACAAAAATGTTCATATTGAAGATCCGTTACCTGTAGAAAAAACACTACAAAAAGAGAAGGTGGTTCAACAACAAAATCAACAAGAAGAAAGAACCTCTTCTCCACCATTCCCAGAATGATTAATCATACCTCGCCCATTAGAATATCCTGATTTTGATCTTTTGGGAGAATTAAAAAAATTTTGTATAAAATTCCCTCTCCTCCAATCCATCCAAGACATCCCTATTTATGCAAAAACCATTAAGGAACTATGTATAAAGAAGCCAAAGAGGAGAACAACCACCAACCCAACTGTCCAAATAGTCGGTACACTATCTGACTTATTATCAGGAATGGAAACACCTGTAAAATATGAAGACCCAGGAAACCCTATAGTGACGATGCAAATCAATGGGAAATTGTTCCCAAATGCCTTAGTTGATTTGGGATCTGCAATCAATATCTTAACAACCACCACCTATCAAAACCTTGGCATTACATCAATGGAACCAACAACAACCTTATTAGAGTTGGCTGACCAATCGGTAGTCAAACCAGAGGGTACACTACAAAATGTAATGGTATCTTTAGATTCCTGGGAACACCCTGTTGACTTCCTGGTTATCAACCCAAAGAACTGGCTAGATGGACACCCGTTAATCCTAGGTAGACCTTGGTTGGCAATTGCCGATGCTTATATTGAATGCCGACAAGGCAACATGACAATAACAAGGGGAAAATATGTCAAGAATTTAGCTTTATATCCCCCAGCCCAACCAAGCCTATCAATAATAAAAACAAGGAAACAACCTGTATCATATCTTATGGAAAATATGAGATCACCTCTAACTGTAGAAGATGCCCTTTATTTTAAAGACCAAACAGAGGATGATATCATTAAAGTTTTATTAATAAACCACAAATCAGATCCCATCTATAATGTCACATGATCAAGGCAACATTTGATAATAAAGAAGAAGAAGATCCTTTGAAAGACATCCTTGATCAAGTAATACCCACTACTTCTGTGTACAATAGTAATATTTTAGAAATTGAGCCGGGAAAAACTCTAAACATTAACAAAAATATCACTGCTGAACAAGAAGAGAAGTTGGTCCAATTACTACGGAAATACAAAGCAACCTTTGCATGGAATTACCCAGACATGAAGGTAATTTACCCCCAATTATGCACACACCAAATCTATACCGAAAAAGATGCGAGACCCATTTGCCAACCCCAAAGAAGACTAAAACCTCACCTTAAAGATATTGTGAAAGCTGAATTACAAAAACTATTGGATGTCAATTTTATTTACCCAATCTTTGATAGCAAATGGGTCTCTCCATTAGTAGTGGTACCAAAGAAGAATGGGAAGTGGAGAATATGTGTAGATTACCAAGAACTCAACAAGGCAACCCAAAAAGACCACTTTCCCCTTCCTTTCATTGACCAGGTATTAGACACATTAGCAGGAAAGAAATTCTTTTCTTTCCTCGATGGCTTCAGTGGGTACAATCAAATCCAGATTGCCCCTGAAGACCAAGACAAAACTACTTTTACCTATCCTTGGGGGACATTTTCCTACCGAGTCTTACCCTTTGGCCTATGCAATGCCCCTGCTACATTTCAAAGGGCCATTCTCAACATCTTTTCAGATTTAATAAATGAAGGGCTTGAAGTATATATGGATGACTTCACACCTTACGGAGATGATTTTGTGCCAGCATTATAAAATTTAGAAAAGGTGTTGCAAAGATGTATTGACACTAGGCTTTGTTTAAGCCATGAAAAGTGTCATATGATGATGACCGAAGGATTTATCTTTGGGCACTATATTTTAGCAGCTGGAATTCAGGTGGATCCAACCAAAATTCAGATAATTTTCTTAATACCCACACCCACCACACAAACAGAGGTACGTAGCTTTCTTGGATTTTCTGGCTATTATAGGAGATTTATAGAACATTCTTCTCGAATAGCTGCACCTTTATATGCACTAACAGGAAATGTTGATTTTATTTGGACAAATAAATGTGATAATGCCTTCAACGATCTCAAAAATCTTGTATCAATAGCCCCAGTGCTGAGGGGCCCAAATTGGAATTTGCCATTCCAAATTTCATCTGATGCCTCAGACATAGCGATTGGAGCAGTGCTTGGGCAGGAGGAAGATAAAAAACCATATGTAATCTATTATATCAGCAAAAATCTATCTCCTGCTGAACTAAACTATATTGTGACTGAGAAGGAATTTTTAGCTATAGTACATGTTGTAAATAAATTTAGACATTATATAACTGGGTATCTTGTAGTTCTATATACTGATCACTCTGCCATTAAATTTTTAGCAAATAAACCTGTTACAAATGGAAGAGTGACAAGATGGTTGATTTTATTGCAAGAATTCGACATTACAATTAAAGATCGACCTGGAAAAGAGAAACCTGTAGTTGAATTTCTGTCAAGAATGCCAAAGCCAACAGATGCAGAAGTAGTTGAAGACCACTTCCCAGATGACCATTTGTTCACTGTTACTGTTAGAACCCCATGGTATGATGATATAGAAAATTATTTGGAAATAGGTAAATTACCTAAAAATCTAACCCATAATGAACGAAAGCAGATAATATAGCGTATTACCTGATTCTCTTGGATTGGGGGCTACCTGTTTCATACAGGGTCAGATATGTAAATTAGGAGATGCGTTTGGGAGGATGAGGTATTTGATATTCTGAAAGCATGCCATGATGGGCCATGTGGTGGACATTTTGTAGATTGTAGAACCGCCCATAAGGTTTTACAGATAGGCTATTATTGGCCTACCATTTTTAAAGATGCCAAAAAATTTGTATAGGCCTGTGATAACTGCTAAAGGGCAGGTCACCCTGGACAGTCCGACGAAATGCCTTTGAATCCACAACTAGTAATTGAGCCATTTGAATGTTGGGCGCTCGATTTTTTTGGCCCTATTAGCCCCACATCAAACCAAAAAACATACATCCGAGTTGCAATTGAGTATGTCACTAAATGGGTTGAAGCAGAGGCACTTTCAAAAGCTACAGAGGACTCTGTAATAAAATTTCTTTTCCAAATATTTGTGCGATATGGCCTCCCAAGGGACATAATTAAAGATGGAGGACTGCAGTTTGTAGGTAATAAACTAGCTAAAACATTATAGAATTATCACATTCAACACAAGATTACAACCCCATACCACCTACAGGCAAACGACCAAGTAGAGAGCACGAATAATGTGATTGAGTCTATATTGACAAAAAATGTTGCCTCACATAGACGTGACTGGGCCTACAAATTTCCAGAAGCCTTGTGGGAATACCGAACAACATGGAGAGCCACTACGAGATATTCACCATATCAATTGGTATTTGGAAAAGAGCCCATCTTTCTAATAGAGTTTAAAATTCAGACATTAAGAACAACTCAAAAGGTGGGTCTAGATTTAAATGAAGCCCAGGCCAATATACTGCAGAAAATTAATGAGTTAGATGAAATTAGGCTCTTTTCCCTTCATCACACTGCATTAATTCAACAACAGAGAGAAAAATGGCATGACGCCCTTATCAAAGAAAAGATCTTCCATGAAGGAGACTAGGCACTCCTATATGACTCTAGGTTTCAGGATTTTCTAGGGAAACTCCAGACACAATGGCTTGGACCTTATGAGAGACAAAAAGTGCATGATAATGGCACCATTACATTAACCACCATTGATGGATTTGGACATTCCTTCAAAGTAAACGGTCATCGAGTACGATTGTATCATAAACCGCTTACTCGAGAATCCTTCTACCAACAATTACAGGAAGATTCTACCATGAAAATTATGGCTGAAGGGGATAAATCCTCATTGGCACCCATTCATTAAATCATTTCTTTCCTTTGAAATTTGTACATAAAGATAGTTCATTTATTTTTTTTGTTTGTTTTATGGAATTCTGTTTTTTTCAAACTCTGTTTATTTCGCTTATTTTGAGTTTTTGTTGTTCCTTTCTAAAGGAACAACATTTTTGTTGTTCCTTTCGAAAGGAAAAACAGCTTTGCTGAGAGTGTTTTTTCTGTTCCTTTTGAAAGGAACAACAGTTGTGCTATTTATTTTCGTTGTTTCGTAGATTTTTTGTTGTTCCTTTCGAAAGGAACATCACTTTTCGCAAATTGTTTTCTTGCTGTTCCTTTCCAAAGGAACAACATTTCCGCAGATTGTTTCTGCTGTTCCTTTATAAAGGAACAACACCTTTTGAGTGGATAATTTTTTGTTTTAGACCAGCATTTTGAGGATTTCCGATGACTCTTCTAAAGGCAAACATACTATTTATACAAAATCATACAAATTAAAGCTTACTGGAATCAGCAAATCAAAAGAAATTGTCATTTTTTTAAGAAATTGTTTGGTAATGATAAGAAAAAGGAAAAAGGACATAATCAATAACATGAATTTTCTGTCTTACTATCACTAGAATTAATATGATCGATTATCCTTATCATGATTGGTTCTTCCCCAAATCTTTATAACTTTCTTTGATTTTTACTTATTGAATAGGAATAAGGGCATATTATTTTCTATTGAGATGTTTAGACTTCTTCCACCATCCCTACTCTTAATGAGTGTTGAGCCATCCTTTATATATAAGTAGGAAACAATTGAAAAAAAAAAACTAAGAAGTCCTTGGAACAGGAGGTCTCATCACAAGCCGGCCTGCCCAATTTTCACTTCTTCCCGGTGAATGGCATTGTGATTCATTTGGTCCCCAAGCTAGTACAATGGCCTCTGTTATGACATTTAACAGCACTTCCCTAGGCATAAATAAAGGACAATGGTTCCAAGGGTGAAAAGAAACTTTGTCAAGGTTATGGACACCTGTGGGCAGCAGAGCTTTGCTGATGGTATTGGAGTCACATTTGTACACATCAATAGTAATATTAAACCCTTTTTCCTATATCTCTATATAATATCAAATGAAAGTATGAATCCTAAACCCTTGATTTCGAACCTATTATGCATGAAAATCATCATAAATCGATCACATTAGTTTGAGTGGGTAATAAACAAATTTGTACTTGTGTTCATCTTAGCTGTCCCTTCTCCTTATCTTTAAATCATTACAAACGTTTCTATATCTATTTACGATTTAATCACACGCATCGATTTCAGTAAATGCAATAATTTGATTGATTGTATCATAAGTATGCCTGCTTTTTCCTGATGTACAACTGTTGTGCAGTACTTTCCTCTCTTATTTGATAGTCGAGGACGACCTATCATCCTCTAGGGGAGGGCGCGGATGCCTCTTGATCACTGCATGCAGATCAAATCCCCATATTTTTTTACCTGTATGCGAATCAAATCCCTACATTCTAGGGAATCACAAAAACTTAAGGATATTATTCCAATTCACCGTGATGTGCTGTTCCATTACATCACTGTGTGTTTATAAAGAAGTAACAGTGTGCAGAGAAGATGGGAGGGCGACCAATTCGTAGTGAGCCGCAAGTGATAGTTGTTTCTGATGCTGCACAAGAGATTCTGGAAAAATTGGGATGGATTACATACTTCACAAGGATGCAACAACCCCACGAAATAGTGGCTACTGAGTTTTTATAGAATTTATAGGAAGGATACTCCATGGTTAGAGGAAGATAGATAGCCGTAACAGATGAAATAATTGCAGAGGTGTCTAGTCTACCAGTGCAAGGAACCATATGGACTCAGAAGAAGGTCAGGCTTCAAGAAGCCATGAATATTTTCTAGGATGATGGATAGACATTGGTCATCAAAGGCAAAGGAGTTCAGCCAACATCATTGGGAGAACCATGGACGGAATTGGAAAAGATAGTACAGGCCTATATAACATGCGATGGAAGGAAAGACGTGGTAAGACCTCACCACCTTAAGTTATTCACAGTATTAAAGAAGAAATGTACTGTAAATTTGCCTGCATTTTTAAATTCCTTACTGCATGATATTTCCCGTAGTATAAGAAAAGCTCGGCACACAGACATGGTGGTAAGCCACCATTGCCTAATCAGATTAATAGTGAGTCATAGTCTCGCCCAACAACAGACCAGTTGGGATGAATTGATATTTTCGATTGATGGAGGATTAGATTTACCTGCCCCAAAATGAAATAGAATGGCTAGCTTGGCAGCTGAGCCATCAAATCGTAGACAGTCCTCCCGTTCAAAAAGAAGTAGGGGAATGATAGAGGGCCTTCCGGGTAGCAGTAGCTAGCCCTTGGAATTGCCCAGCTCAGAGGATGAACAACCTCCACAATTGGAAGCAGGGAGTCCTCGTATTGATGAGGGTGAAGAAGAAATGAGACACCAAACCAATGGTGAGAAACAAACCAGTGTAGAAGAAGGAAATACTGAAGAAGAGGAAATTGAGGGAGAAGAAGGAAGCCCTCATACTAGTGTAGAGGGAGAAATTCGCTACTCTGATGAGGAAGAAGTTAGCTACCATAACTGCGAGGAGGATGAAGATAATCGCAGCAGTGAAAGAGAAGGAATAGAGCCTCCTGAAAACACTACAACAAGTTTACCACGAAGCCCTTTGCAAGAATACCAATTGGCCCAAATTCTGGCCAATATGAGTGACTATGTGCAGCCTCACAACCCTCCAGACCTTAATATTGATATCAACCAATTGCAGGAGCACTCTGCTATCAATAAAGAAATGACTGAGGAAATGCCTGATGAAGCAAAAAACCCTAATGAAATGATAGAATCAGCTGGGGTTGCTTCCCATGAGAAGTATGAACAAGAAAATGAGAACACTGAAGTAGTATCCCAACCTGAAAATTCTCAGGGGATTGCAGAGTTAATTAAGGGTATAACTCCTATATAATTAAGCTGGGGGAATATGAGCATTGAATAAGAACCCCAAGAAGAAAATAGAGAAGTGAGCCCAACTGAAGGCACGACTGATGAGGACCAAAACCCCGTTGAGCAAGTAGGTCCAGAAAAAGGAACAACCATTCCATAAAGAAAAAGGAAGAAAGTAACTGAGGTTGAAAAACTTCGGAGGGAACGAATGAAGCTTCAAAGATTAGTAGAACAGCTCAGGCATACCATTAGGGTTCTTAGAATGAAACAAATTCCCAAACGAACCCCAAAGAGAAGAAGCATAGTTACCAAGCGAGCCTCAAAAAAGAGAAAAGTGGCCACTAAAATAAAGCCCCAAGTTGCAGAAACTATGGCTGATCCTAATCATGAAGACATGGAACAACAGGAAGTTGTTCCAGAGGGAGCCAATTCAAGTGAAAATGTGCAAGCCAGTAGTCAGAATACCTTTAGTGACCCTACATTAGCTCGACTCCAAGAGGAGTTGGTGCAGGCTCGACTGGAAAGGGAAAAACTGGAAGAAGACACTGTCCCTAGAAGGAAATATCAAGAATTGCAGCAGGAGATGAAGATCATCCATGAAGCAGAGGCTGAAGCCCATGAGAAGTGTTGAAAGGCAGAGGAAAAGGCTGAAAAGGTAATGAATCAATTAAAATTAGCCCAGAATTGAATGGACACTCTCTGCTCATTATACACAGATGTTTTAGCTTGTAGATGCCCTGCCAAGAATTATGCTTTATTTTTATTAGAAAAATATTTACAGCTAAAGATTAAGGCATTTAGGGCAGGAAAATCTATAGAGTTAAAAAATATAGATGATTTTGTAACATGCTGCAAACTCTATGGGGTAAAGGTACAACGTCTCCTGTGTGATTTTTATTTTCATAATCTCATATTGGAAAATGAAAGTGAGACAAATCCTAGCCCTTTTGTGGGTGACATCCAATACTAGGCATTTATTTCCTTTGTTGTTAATCAGTTAAAATGGCTTAAAGCCTATAATGTTTTTCAAAGGAAGGAAAATGAATTAGATTTTTGGGTTAGGAGTGAACCAAAGCACCTGTTACAATTATGGGCCAGGCAGAATAATTTGATGACAAGAGAAGGTGTTATCCAAGCATTGGGGCCTGTCCATAAATGTATTGTCTTGAATGGGATAGAATATTTCCTATCTTTTAGAAACCAGGCTTACATAGCAGCTAAGGTCTGATGGGGAATTTCCAATCGGAATGCTCAAAATAGAGAACCATTTAACTATAAAAACTTTGGGTTAGCTGCAGACCGCTTGGTTTCCTATAGCAACCTCATTTTGAGGGAAGGACCACTTTGGCTAGGGTGTAGGTTTTGAAGCCCCATTGCATGGTATCCTGCTACAGATTACAAAGCCATTTATGAGGATACCCAAAGGACAGACAGGGCATGTCTTTGAAGAATTAGCTGCAATGCATGGTTTTAGGCCTTTTGATGAAAAACCTTCTCCAACTTATTCTTTAATTGCTCTGCATGTGAACTATAGTTTTCATGAGGACATGAAAAAGGGTAAGCAGGGGGGTATGTTGAGCAGTGGAAAAAGTATGAATTCACTATGTGTTTTCCCATTCTTTTACTTTAAAAATAATTCTTTTTACTCTAGAAAGATGATTTATTACAAGAATTATGGTAGAATTGTGAAGATTTATGTTTATTGTAAAATATGACTAAGAACTGCCTTTTATTGCTAAAAACAAGAATTAGGCGAGGTGAACAGATATATCAGAGGTGAGGCTAAACTAAATGCAACTGCTGTTCCTCCAGCATTAGACCACATCATGCCAAAGACAAGGAAATCTGAACGCATCGCTAAGAAAAGGCAGGGGACAGCTCGATTTCGATCAAAGGAAATCAAGTGACAGCTAAAGAAAGAAGGGAAGAGAATCCCTCAGGATCCTTCGATCCCGAGGGATCACTATTAAAAACTCATCATATTCCTTTTCTTGTCCGTCAGAGTTTGTTATATAAGGCAATGCCTTTAGTGATTGTGGGAGTCAGATCTTTTGATTCAAAACATTCCTTTTGTAATATTATGTTTTATTGACTCTCGGGTTTAGAGAGTGATCTCTGTAATACTTTTATGTTCGATTAATACAAAGGCGCATTTCATTTCATCTTTTAAGCACTGAAGTAACCCAACAGTGTTTCACTGGTGCTAAGGGCCCGACCCTGGTGGAATTTCTCTACTGTTTGTATTTCTATCCTTTGATTACTATCGTGTGATAATTGCGTTTAGATTCATTACGATTACAGAGTTATTTGACTGCTATTGAATTGAGTATTGGATTGCTGTGTGTGCTAATGAATTGCACTGCTATTCTATTTTAGCAAGGATCGTGTTTATTGTCTTATTCGTCTTGCTATCTCTTATAAAGCTTTGTTGTTCTATACTTAATGTTGTTTGCTGTTCCATTGGATTATTTTTCATTTCGATTGACTGTTTCGTAGTGTTGGCTGTCGACAGGGTTGGAGTTTAACAAGACTTGTTATCTGATTGTGTTAAGTTTATATTTGCTGTTCAATTGCTGTTTGCTATTCCATTACTGTTTGTTGTTCATTTCTAATTCGTTAGGTTCAGATTTGTAGAGCGATTGTTTACAATTGCTGAGTACACATAGGAATTACGGATTGCTGTTCTTTTCCAATTATTGCTATTAGAAGAAGTTTTTCTTAGTTATTTTCATCAGTAAATAGTTTAAGTTCAATTTCACTTTGATTACTTAAAGAGCAGGACTTTCAACTATAGAGAACATTGCTTACTGCTTCCAAGTTCTCAGATTGATTACCTTGTCTCAGTGTGATTTCAGTTGCATCAATTTCTAAGGGAACGAGTTATTGCTACTGTATCCCTGATTGATGCTTTGCAGATGTGAGTAGTTAATATTTCAGAGTATTTCCATTCATGTTACTGTAATTATATTTCTTTACAAGCATCCATTTACTCTTGTATCTAGAATACTATACTACATCTTTCATAGCATTACTCTTAGCTAAATTGCAGTCTCAAACAGAGTACACTCTTGAAATAAAAAGTCGCTCTCGGATTGATAATTAATGTAGGATAAAAAGGTGTTAAAAAAGATACCTTTGATGCCTCAACATATGGGTGCCATGCCATCCAATTGGCTTCTCTCTCCATACAAAGCTTCCCTTGAACAAAAACACATTAGCAATGCATGGAAGCAGGATACAATAAAAAAAAGTTGCCAAATGACAACCAGAGAGTGAATCATATTTCCACTCATGGAACCAGCGCAGTGCATCCTTGGTCTGCATCGAGATAAGAAATAACAAGTGCTTTTCCAACCACTTGTTTGCTGCCACAGTCATCTCATAAGATGGAAACATGAAGTTACAATATGGTGTCATTGGTGCACACCAAGAGATATATGGCTTCCCCCACAGCTCATCAAAAGGATAGCCAAGATCAAGGCTACAAGTAGCTGCAAGTACATCATCATACAATATGCAAGAAGAGATATTCCTTCTTGTTACATCATGCTGCTCAAATAAGGGAAAGAATTATAATACAAAACATGAAATGATACCTCCTCCATTATGTACTTGAGGTCTTGAGCTGAAATGGCTCAACTGGAAATTCTCCCTCACTCCCAATGAGTAGGAAGGTGGCTGTGACATCCCCTCTATCACCATCTGGGCTATGAATCTCTCCGTATGATGAAATATTTCATGCTGAATGCCCTCCCAAGTGAACTCCTCCATCACTGGAAATGTGCATCAAAGTGCATAGAAGAGAAGTCCTCATGTGCTGCATGTAGCAGCTTCTCCTTCAGACTAGAAGATAGGAATAGATGACCACATCATCCACCATGTATCTGTCATCTCCATCCCGGTCATCAAGACTCATGCATGCACCAAGATCCTTGGAGTAATCTACCAAAATCTGAGATCTCCAATAATGATTAATCCTCCTAAGAGACATCACTGGTGATCTGGCATGTGAAGCTCTCCTCATGCTGTTGCCTGCTACTTTGAAATCCCCCATGCCAAAGTATTCCTCCAAACTCTTCACCTCTCCAAAATCCAAGAGTGGTGAACCCAAAGACAAGATATATGTCATCAACTGTAGATCTGGTGGCCTCCTTGGTGGAATGCCTCTATGTAGTGAGACATCAATGTCAAGAGTAGACTGTACATATGATTAGGCAACCTTGCCCTTGCCCTTACAGTGCAAATCAGTCTACCTATTTCTTGCACTAGCTCTCTAAAATAGAGAAGGGTGTGTACCTTTCATCAAATGATGCTGCTCTTCCTCCCTTCCTCCTTCTTTCAGATGCAATGTTGCACAATCATGCTGCTCACTGATTGTGCTTGGACCTCCATGTATGAGATCCTGGGGAACTTCTTGCAAAAGCACAAGAATCCCTCCTATTGGAGCATGTTCTCCTCCCTCCTCTGCATGAGGCACTAGATGTGCTCTACATTTGACAACATTGTTGCCCTCATTTCTCTCAATGTGTGTGGGCAACATCTCAACAGTTGGATCCTTTTGTGAAAAAGAGATCACTATGACCTCTTGACCAAGAATATGAACTGGAGGCTCTGCTTCCGGCAATGTGTAAAGCAAGATTTTTTCTTCTCCCATGGTTTTCTGAACTGGAGTTTCCTTCATCACATGTGTTGATGGGGTAAATCCCCTCTGCGGACAGAGACGATCCCTACTAGCCCAGCAGGGGTCTAGCAACAAACAAACAATGCTATGACGCAAGCTCCTAGTTACGAATGGAAAGACTAGGAATAGAAGCCTACCTGGATTCCAACGCTATGATCTGAAGAAGAAGTGTCCCCGTCCTTCAGCCCTGGCAGATCACAATCCTTCCACGATCTCCGCGGATGAACACCCGCACATAGAAGAAACGAACAGATACAAGCATAGGAACCAGCATACGTAACTAAACATCGGTCAGAAAAGATATTACTCGCATTAACATGATGGAAAACCGTAGAACCATAATCATAATCATCTATTAAGTACAACTGAATAAATATAACCAAGTTCTCATTGCCCAGCCTCTCCTTCGAATCCAAGTTCTGGTCATCGACGTCTCGCAAAGCTCGCCAAGGAAAGGGAAAAACCTCTCCAGAGTCTCGTGACAATGGTCTCCTCGCTTGAATGGGCCTTAAGGGAAAGAAGGGATTCTTTACAGCACAAAGGCACTTGGGAATAGGGAGATGCAAAGCTTCAGCACTTCAAGACTAGCTTGCCATGGATCTGAGCAGGCTTATATAGATGGGGAAGGAGGGAGTTGGGATCCCTATTATTATGGGATTGGCCCTATCAACAAGGAAGGTCCCATGGGAGGTGGCAAAACCAATTCCCTTCCATAGAACTCCCGCAGCCAAACCTCCCAACTCAAGATAGGCAATGGTTGTGAGTTTGTTTGAACTCAACTTCCGCCATCCATATTTAAAAACAGTCCCTAAAATGGGTGGCGCGATTGCTGCTCTATGACAGAGCGCCAAGTGGCGCGACCTCTTTACAGGATTTCCCTGATTGGCGCGAGCACTGAACTGTCTACCCGCGCCAATGCAAAAAGAGCTGTTTTTCATGAGTTTTGCAAGGAGATGTCTCAAGGGAAAATAAAGCTCATGCTTAGAGGGATGCATTGATGGTGTTTTCAAGGCATGAAAATGTTCACAGGTCACATAATGGGTCCTCCATTGTGCGGGACGGGGAATGGTAGGGACGGTGACAAATTACTGTGTAACAGATGCCCCCTAAAGCATGAGGCCCGAGAGAGAGAGGGGTGAAATGCTTTACGAGAACATGTTCAACCGAAGGCCCGCCGTCGGAAAACCTGCACAGAAAGATACAACTGATATCTCAAGTACATGATGTATATATGGTATGGACGCAGCCATCCGAAACAGAGTATGCTATAATCCGGATCCAGGGCATGGACGCAGCCATCCAACTAAGATCAAAAAAATAGACTCAAGTATGGTCACAGCCATCCAATCAGTGAGTCATGTACATAATGATAATAATCCACAATCGCAGCCTGGATTACAACAGACACAATCCAGGGTCTTGCGCTCCATCTCGACCCAAACAAAGTACAAGTTCGAGCATGCGAATATGGGAGCTGAAGTACATGAAGAACATCGTTCCGATTACCAGCCAATGATGAAAGCTGTTAACAGACGCGAGAGGAACCACCAATAATGACAATGGCCCTCAAGGTACTACAGGTACAATCTACGGCGTGCGAATAAATGAGCTGACGTCGAACACCCGCAGAATCACTCGATCAGAGGTCAATGATGTAAACCCCACGTCGAATGCGACGAACCTGCCATTAAGGCATGCAGGCTCCAAGGTACCATCAAGAGTCTCTAGACCAACTTCCCGGATAATGAGTTGATGTCGACAGGAAGTGACCTTGATCGAAGGTGGGCCATAATGATTCCCACATCATCAACACGAGACAGAGGAAAATGATGGTTTTGTTGTGAATCAGGATCGTATGAGAAACAGAGGAAGGTTGATATTTGCAGAGGCCAACTTCTCTTGAACATATGAACGACACGACAATGTTCTTGGAAGTATTTGACATCAACGGATCAGAGGTCATGGCGACGAGGCAGTGAACAGATGAGAGGCCAAAAGAGATTACCCAAACCCATGGAGGCAAAGTGAAGCAACGAGATGAGATGTCCCCAACCCGACACGAATGCAGACAAGTGCCATGTTCAAGAGCGACATACTGCCGTCGACAACGACGATGGTTCCATTTTTCCCCCACCATTTCTGGCGAGTACCCCAATTATTTTTGATAACAAGCTTGAAGGGGATAGCATATGCTTGTGATATAAGTCCGCCCTTCGGGCGAATCCATCCTAGTGCATTTAACGAGTCCTAGGAAGGAGAAACTCTGAGAACGTCATTTCGACGAAATCCAATGTCATCAGGGTTTAACGAGTCTGACAAAGGAAGAACTCGGCGTCTTTTCATGTTTAGAGAGTTTGAAAAGACAGCGGAAAAGAAAACTCCACAGGTCCCTTTTCGTAAATAGTTCCCCATATCCGAAAAGGTAGAAAACAATATCCGGAAAAACCTCCTAGTCGCGATAGGCTAGGGTATTCCTTTTTCGTAATCGATCCAGCCCAGCCCGAAAAAGGGTTAAACTTATACTGGGTGAATGTCGATTCGCGTCCATTTTAACGAGATCGAAACGACAAGGGCCTCGGTGATCTTTTCACATTTAGAGAGTCAGAAAAGAGCTGAAAGATGACTCCAGAGTGACTTTTTCGTGTATTTACCGAGTCCGAAAAAGTATAAAATACAACTCGTTTCCATCTTTTAAGTCGCAAAAAACCTGTTGCTGCACATACCAAGCAAGCGTAAAATCTATTTTCGACATAACATATGCAAATATTTGATAAAAATAACTTTTAAAACTCATTTAATGTCGAAAAAGTTATAAATATGTCTAATTGGTAAAAATAAAATTACTTTTACTATTTACCTTGGTAGAAAACAACAGTGGTCCATTTGGAGCAGAAACTTCCGTCGATGATTGCGACCAATCCAGGCAACCATTCAGCTTCTCGTCTGTCACAGGTAAAAGGCACTCCCTTGCCCTACATTTTCATTCATTTTTTAATGATTTTCCCTTAAGAATCAGTTCTATGAGGCCACTCTTAAAATTTTAGGGCTGCGTCCATTGGCGCGGGTATCGGGCACGGACCCGCGCCAATGAGCTCTTTTTTATAAAGGGCTCACGCCACATGGCGCGACTGTTCGCAAAACAGCCGCGCCAGTGGCCGAACCTTAAATTCTGCCCAAAAATTCGACATGTAGACCAAATTTCTTGGAATTTAAAGCTCACCAAAGATCTAATCAGGGGTTTTTGACCATGTGAATGCAGATAATCACTCAAAATGGCAATCAAATGGAAGGAACGAGAGCACGGAGAAGAGGATGAACAGGCCATGCAAAGCCAAGCTTGCATGAACGCACTTAGAGACTGTGGATTGAAAATTTGTTGATGAGGTAAATCCCCTCTGCGGACAAAGGCGATCCCTACTAGCCCAGCAGGGGTCTAGCAACAAACAAACAATGCTATGACGCAAGCTCCTAGTTACGAATGGAAAGAATAGGAATAGAAGCCTACCTGGATTCCAACGCTATAACCTGAAGAAGAAACGTCCCCGTTCTTCAGCCCCGGCAGATCACAATCCTTCCACGATCTCCGCGGATGAACACCTGCACATGGAAGAAACGAACAGATACAAGCATAGAAACCAGCATACGTAACTAAACATCGGTCAGAAAAGATGTTACTCGCATTAACATGATGGGAAACGGAGTGGAACCATAATCATAGTCATCTATTAAATAATAAACGAATAGAGGTTACAACCAAGTTCTGACGTCGCAGCCTCCTTCGAACGGGTCTCCAGTCGTCCACGTCTCGCAAAGCTCGCCAAGGAAAGGGAAAACCTCTCCAGAGTCTCGTGACAATGGTCTCCTTACTTGATTTGGCCTTAAGGGAAAGAGAGGATTCTTTACAGCACAAAGGCTCTTGGGAATAGGGAGATACAAAGCTTAGGCACTTCAAGACTAGCTTGCCATGGATTTGAGCAGGCTTTTATAGATGGGGAAGGAGGGAGTTGGGATCCCTATTATTATGGGATTGGCCCTATCAACAAGGAAGGTTCCATGGAAGGTGGCAAAACCACTTCCCTTCCATAGAACTCCCGCAGCCAAACCTCCCAACTCAAGATAGGAAATGGTTTGTGAGTTTGTTGGAACTCAACTTCCGCCATCCATATTTAAAAAACAGTCCCTAAAATGGGTGGCGCGACTGCTGCTCTATGACAGAGCGCCAGGTGGCGCGACCTCTTTGCAGGATTTTCCCCATTGGCGCGAGTACTGAACTGCATGCCCGCGCCAATGCCAAAAGGGATGTTTTTCATGATTTTTGCAAGGAGATGTCTCAAGGGCAAATAAAGCTCATGCTTATAAGGATGCATTGATGATGTTTTCAAGGCATGATAATGTTCACAGGTCACGAAATGGGTCTTCCATTGTGCGGGATGGGGAATGGTAGGGACGGTGACAAATTACTGTGTAATAGATGCCCCCTAAAGTATGAGGCCCGAGAGAGAGAGAGGGGTGAAATGCTTTACGAGAACATGTTCAACTGAAGGCCCGCCGTCGGAAAACCTGCGCAGAAAGATACAACTGATATCTCAAGTACATGATGTATATATGGTATGGACGCAGCCATCCGAAACAGAGTATGCTATAATCCGGATCTAGGGTATGGGCGCAGCCATCCAACTAAGATCAAAACAAATAGACTCAGGTATGGTCGCAGCCATCCAATCAGTGAGTCATGTACATAATGATAATAATCCACAATCGCAGCCTGGATTACAACAGACACAATCCAGGGTCTTGCGCTCCATCTCGACCCAACAGAGTACAAGTTCAAGCATGTGAATATGTGAGCCGAAGTCGAACATGCAAGAACATCGTCTGATTACCAGCCAATGATGAAGGCTGTTAACAGACGCGAGAGAAACCACCAATAATGACAATGGTCCTCAAGGTACTACAGGTACAATCTACGGCGTGCGAATAAATGAGTTGACGTCGAACACCCGCAGAATCACTCGATCGGAGGTCAATGATGTAAACCCCACGTCGAATGCGACGAACCTGCCATTGAGGCATGCAGGCTCCAAGGTACCATCAGGAGTCTCTAGACCAACTTCCTGGATAATGAGTTGAAGTCGACAGGAAGTGACCTTGATCGAAGGTGGGCCATAATGATTCCCAAATCATCGACACGAGACAGAGGAACATAATGTTTTGTTGTGAATCAGGACCATATGAGAAACAGAGGAAGGTTGATATTTGCAGAGGCCAACTTCTCTTGAACACATGAACGACACGACAATGGACTTGGCAGTATTTGACAATCAACGGATCAGAGGTCATGGCGACGCAGCAGTGAACAGATGAGAGGTCAAAAGAGATTACCCAAACCCATGGAGGCAAAGTGAAGCAACGAGATGAGATGTCCCCAACCCGACACGAATGCAGACAAGTGCCATGTTCAAGAGCGACATACCGCCGACGACAACGACGATGGTTCCATTTTTCCCCCACCATTTCTGGCGAGTACCCCAATTATTTTTGATAACAAGCTTGAAGGGGATAGCATATGCTTGCAATATAAGTCCGCCCTTCGGGCGAATCCATCCTAGTGCATTTAACGAGTCCTAGGAAGGAGAAACTCGGAGAACGTCATTTCGACGGAATCCAATGTCATCAGGGTTTAACGAGTCTGACAAAGGAAGAACTCGGCGCCTTTTCATGTTTAGAGAGTTTGAAAAGACAGCGGAAAAGAAAACTCCACAGGTCCCTTTTCGTAAATAGTTCCCCAGATCCGAAAAGGTAGAAAACAATATCCGGGAAAACCTCCTAGTCGCAATAGGCTAGGGTATTCCTTTTTCGTAATCAATCCATCCAAGCCCGAAAAAGGGTTAAACTTATACTGGGTGGATGTCGATTCGTGTCCATTTTAACGAGATCGAAACGACAAGGGCCTCGGCGATCTTTTCACATTTAGAGAGTCAGAAAAGAGCTGAAAGATGACTCCAGAGTGACTTTTTCGTGTATTTACCGAGTCCGAAAAAGTATAAAATACAACTCGTTTCCATCTTTTAAGTCGCAAAAAACCTGTTGCTGCACATACCAAGCAAGCGTAAAATCCATTTTCGACATAACATATGCGAATATTTGATAAAAATAACTTTTAAAACTCATTTAATGTCGAAAAAGTTATAAATATGTCAAATTGGTAAAAATAAAATTACTTTTACTATTTACCTTGGTAGAAAACAACAGTGGTCCATTTGGAGCAGAAACTTCCGTCGACGATTGCGACCAATCCAGGCAACCATTCAGCTTCTCGTCTGTCACAGGTAAAAGGCGCTCCCTTGCTCTACATTTTCATTCATTTTTTAATGATTTTTCCTTAAGAATAAGTTCTATGAGGCCACTCTTAAAATTTTAGGGCTGCGCCCATTGGCGCGGGTATCGGGCACGGACCCGCGCCAATGAGCTCTTTTTTATAAAGGGCTCGCGCCACATGACGCGACTGTTCGCAAAACAGCCGCGCCAGCGGCCGAACCTTAAATTCCGCCCAAAAATTCGACATGTAGACCAAATTTCTTGGAATTTAAAGCTCACCAAAGATCTAATCAGGGGTTTTTGACCATGTGAATGCAGATAATCACTCAAAATGGTAATCGAATGGAAGGAACGAGAGCACGGAGAAGAGGATGAACAGGCCATGCAAAGCCAAGCTTGCATGAACACACTTAGAGACCGTGGATTGAAAAAGTTCTTCCTCACACCATTTTTACGAGCTCAGCCCGAGCTCCTCCAATATCTAATCAGCATCTGGGATGAAAATGAACAGGTGTTCAGGTTACGAGACCAGGTGTTAGAATTGGAGGTTACCGATGTTTATTTCATCACTGGATTGTCCCGCAGAGGTCCAATCCCTGTACTGACTGGAAGCAGACCATCAGGGGAAAAGATGGAAGAAGTAATGGCACGGGTGTGCCGAGGGGCACAAACAGGATCAGGAAGCAAGAAAGTGGATATCCACACCATTCCTGATCTAGCATTGAGAGTAGTTCTCCATACCATTACGCGGGCTGCTGGGTTGCAGGCTCCGCACGAGGCCTCGAAGACTCAACTTCTGCTGGCCTCAGAATGCATGGGTCCCTTACTGTTCAACTGGGCAGAAGCAGTAACTATCAACATGAAAAGGCAGCTCACAAAGTGCAAACAGGGGAAACTGAAGCAGTTCGGTTATGGTTCCATCTTGGTATCGTTCATTCTGGAACGCATACCAATATTCCAGGGCCAAGGGGCCGCAGTGGCGAGTCCGATACCACGAGAGCCACGAATGGCTCGCTGGGCAGCACTGATGCCCAGATCTGGAGGTGGCCAACAGATGTCCTGGAGGCCAGAGTTCTTTAGGTGGCTACGGCGCCAGCTGATCGTCGTGGAAAATTGGCCCTATTCGGGAACTGAATTTACCAGGGACCCAGATCTCCCACTACCAGAAGGAGATGACTGGGACGAGGAGCTGGGTAAGACCTCATATTTTTGATTTTAAGTTTATATGTTTTTTTTTGTAAATACACATTCGTCTTAACACAATTATATATGCATGCAGATGTAGGACCTGAGAGACCAGCCGGGATGTCTCCAATCTCCCGGAGGACACAACTCGCCCCAGAGATCCAGGGAGAAGGCACCGGAGGAGATGAACTGATCCAGAACCTCGAGGGGATTGCCCACGGGATTCCAGACTATGCCCGGCTAGCAGACGTACCGATGGCATACCAGCGCCATACGGTGGGAGTCCCGAGTCGGATCCACCGAATCCTGAGGCGCTTAGTGCGTGCAGTCACGTGCTATCATGAGCACCATGCGGATTAGTCCTTAGGATTTATACCACACCTATTTTTTGAGAGACATAGCGTCTCCGGATGTACTAAGACGACTATGTATATTTTTTGAGTTTTATGTGACACACTCTATGTAAACATTTCGATATCTAGATATATACATATCTATTTCTGGATGAGTCTTTCTTTACATGTGATGATGATTTATAAATTGCGCAAATGTCTGTCTAATACCAAATTTGCTACTGCATCTATTAATGTATTCAAATGCCTGGGTATATGATGATATGTAATATAGTCAAAATTCCTTTCCAGTAATCGAATACGCAAATACAGACGTAAGATGGACGGGTTTCTTACCGAATAGTGTCCGTTCAGCTGTAACACTACAAGTTGTGAATCTAGGTACATGAGCAATTCACGGATACCAAGGTTTACTGCCTCGGTTAATAATTCCAACACGGCACTATATTCCGCAATATTGTTCGTGGTACGTCCTAAACACACACCTTGCAGGTCAATCAACTCACCAGCAGGATCGTAGATTACCCAGGCTGCGGAAGACAGATTCCTGGTACTGCGGGAGGCACCATCCGCGAAACCAACAAATGGATGAATAGACATCTGCACAATCAGGAAGACCCGATCAGCAGAAAGATGTTTACAAAGCACACCAAACCATGCACACAAATGAAAATCACACACCTATGTACACACACCACACCAAGAAATCATTTCAGGCGTAGTACTTCTTAAGGTACAGCCCATTTCTGGGCTGCGCCAATGGAACTCCTTCGTAATCTATAAGCTCGTAGGCCCCATTTTTCAAAACACGTTTTACTATATAAGGCCCGTGCCACATCGGCTGGAGTTTACCGGCTCCAAGCTTATCATGTGCCTGATCGTACAAGAGGACTAGGTCTCCTTCGATGAAAGAACGGGGAGAAACAGATTGATCAAAATGAGTCTTGACCCTCTTCTTTTGTGCTTCGATGATCAAAGCAGCTAGACGACGGGTTTCATCCAACCGTTCGAGATATAGAAGACGTTCTTCCTCAGGAGAAGTATCCGGTAAGAGCTCCACAGCTAATTTAAGCGAAGGAATTTCACATTCAACCGGCAGAGTAGCTTCCAGACCGTACACCAATTGGAATGGTGTGAATCCGGTTGCGCTCTTAGCAGATGTTCGGTACGCCCAGAGAGATGAGAACAGTTGAAGATGCCAAGTGGATTTATGAATCCCAACTGTTCGCTGAAGCATAGTGACCAAAACCTTGTTCACCGCTTCAACCTGACCATTCGCTTGAGGGTAGTATGGTGTTGAGTTGTCGTGACGCAAGCCCAACGCTGAAGTCAGCTCCGCCATCATGTAATGGCGGAAATGAGTACCGTGATCAGTGACGATGGCTTGAGGAACCCCGAATCGTGCAATAACATGGTTGAATAAAAATGAAGCAGCCGTTTTCCCGTCAGCCGCTAGTGTGGGCATCGCCTCGGCCCACTTATTGAAGTAGTCGACGGCGACAATGATATACGCATGCCCCCCGGCCGAGTGAGGGTTACACGTCATAAAATCCACGCCCCATTTCGCAAAAGGGCCGACGGTAATAACGGGATGCAAAGGCAGCGGCGGCGCGCGCATCTTGCGCTGAAAAATATGGCATGGATGACATTTTCGGACTGTAGTGATACAATCCTTGAATATAGAAGGCCAGAAATAACCTGCCCGTAGAATCTTCTGGGCAGTAGCATACCCGGACATATGTCCGCCACAGGCGCCACTGTGACAGTCATTTAAGACTTTCTCAGCCTCTTCCAAGGTAAGGCATCGTCGGAGCACCGAATCTACTCCAATGCGATATAAGGTATCTCCTACTATGCGGTAGGGTTGGGACTGGTGCCGAATCCGACGGCGGGCAGTTTTATCCAACTCAGACCGAAATGTCGAGGTCTGAAGATACACTATTATGTCACCGTACCAAGGATCACGAGTATTGATGAGGAACAACGTTTCGTCCGGTATATGGTCTTCAGAGTGTGAGGGAACAGAGTCTGTAGGGAGAGAACATATCAAATCCGCGAAGACCAGTGATTTAGTTGACTTGGCAGTGGTAAACTCCAAGTCAAACTCCTGCAGGATCACGATCCATTTGGAGTACTTGCCCCTAGTAATTGTCTAGAAAGAATATACGTCATAGGGTTACAGTCTGAAATCACTGTTATCGTGTGCAAAAGGATGTAATGGCGAAAGCGTTGTACGACATGTACTGCTGCTAAGGCCAACTTCTCGACATGTGCATAACGTGTTTCTGGGTCGAGAAGGTTCCGAGACAGGTAATAAACAACATGTTCATCACCGTTATCGTCATCCTGCACCAAGACCATGGCGATGGTGCTTAATGCGGCGGCTAGATACAAAGTAAAGTCGCGGTGGTAGTCCGGAGGACGAAGCAACGGAGCATTGACTAGCAATGTCTTCAGCTTCTCAAAGGATTCCTGAGCAATTTCGTCCCAGTGAAAGGGAACATTCTGCTTTAACAAACGAGTGAATCCTTTGGCCACCTCGGCATAATTTGGGATAAAGCGCCTAAGAAAATTCGCCTTCCCTTGCAGACTCTGTAGCTGATACAGGGAGGAGGGTGATGGGAGATTTATGATGGCCTCAACCTTCAGAGGGTCAAGGCGAATTCCATCTTTCGAGACTATAAAGCCTAAGAGACGGCCAGAATCAACGCAGAAGACGCACTTATGAGGATTGAGCCTGATGTTGTAGCGTCTGCAACGAAGAAAGATCTGGCGAAGATGCTCAGGATGGTCCTCTCGCTTACCCGAATGGGCTGGCAAGTCGTCCAGATAAGGCTGGACAATATGGCGAATGTCATGAAAAGCGTAGGACATCGCACGCTGAAACGTGGCGCCAGCGTTCTTTAAGCCGAACGGGAGTTTTTTGTACGCGAAAGTGCCCCACGGATAGATGAATGTGGTCTTATGTTGATCCTCAGGTGCAATATTGATTTGGTTATAGCCTGAGAAATCGTCCATTAAGGAATAGATCTCACTCCCAGCACAATCGTCGATAATCTGGTCGATAAACGGAGTGGGATAATTATCCTTGGGACAGGCACGATTGATATCGCGATAATCCACACAGACTCGAATTGTACCCTGCTTTTTATCGACAGGGACGATATTGGACACCCATTCTGTAAGGGGGATAGGATAAATAAAACCCGCGTTCAGAAGTTTTTCAACTTCTGCCTTGATAGCGGCGGCTTTCCGAGGATGCATGGGACGTAAGCGTTGGCGTACGGGTTTCGCACCTGGATAGGTTGGAATCTCGTGCACGACAATACTAGGATCAATTACCGGCATTTCCTCGTAGGACCATGCGAAAACATCTCTGAATTCTTTGAAAAGCTCAGTATAGACTTGAATCTCCTCGGGAGAACAAGTCACACCCACATGAATGTTCTCAACAATCCCTGGTTTAACAGAGATGTTGATAGGAACAGTTTGAGTAATGTTACTCAGATTACCCTCCGAAAAGACCTCGTGCATCAAGATCGGTGTTTGGAGAGGAGGGGAAGGAACCTGAGTAGCATAGCGCTCTAGACAATCAGTCATTGCCCCCAAGCTTGGCATAAACGAGGAGCGATGATGTCCATCGCCCCAGGGCATCTCCTCAAGAGACATGGTTTCAATGATAGCCTCATCTGAAGGAAAAGTCTCTCTGAGAGGATCAGGTGAATCAGCCTGACCAAGCCAGGGGGATTGCGAGTAGACGTCGAGAGCCATGCTCATCGGAGCATGCTGAGGAGGTGGAGGGTCCGATGCGGCAACAATCTCACAGTAGCTGATCTCTACTGGCGTTAATGGCATGGATTCTCCAAACTCATATACCTGCTCAGGTGTAGGAATGAGCCAGGGGTCATCAGTCCTGGACAACATGTTGACTTGAGCGGTATTCGGTGGCGGTGCGGGGAATATACCCATGAGGACTGGGTCTTTGAAAAGACCAGGTCCTATGCTGTATGGGGGATTCGGGATTTGATCCACGTATGGCACGTTGTTCTCAGAGCTAGAGGTGAAAAATGACAACTGATCTACCGTGACAATCTTGCCCTCGTGAGGGAACTTAATGAATCGAAAGACGGTAGATGGCACGCAGAGCATGGCATGGGTCCAGCTGCGGCCAAGAAGTATATTGTAGTTGAGTTTAGCGTCAACCACTTCTAATTCCACGTTGACAGTTTTTCCCTGTAATGTGATTGCAAGACTCTCGAGAACTCCCAGGGGTTTAGATTCCCGACCATCAAATGCCTCAAGGGCATTAGGAGATGACGACAAGGTTGGAGAGCCGATGGCTTTCCAACAAGCGGAGGACATAACGCAGGTAGATGCACCCTCATCTACGACGGCCCTATGAATGTTCAGACCGTTAATCCCGACTTGAATGACCAAAGCGATTTGATGTGGAAGCCGGGGAGTAAAATTCTCCAAATCGAAGGTGAGAAGGCTCGAGTCGGCGGGATCGATGCCACCGATTGCAGACAGTAAAGCCTTCCGTTGTGAAGGACAACTTTGAAGAACCTCAAGTGCAGACATAGCACATGGCGCCTATGCCAGATCCTCAACAATACTGTAATGTTGAGCGGCACGAGCGTTTGGATTATAAGAGGATCTCCGAAGAACACCCTTGGGAGGTGGCTTCACAACGGGTTCGAGAGTCGGCTTCTCGATTTCCAATGGACCGGAAGCAGGTGGGGGAGGCGGCCCATCTACAACTGCCTTCCCGGGTGCCTGCTGCTGACCGTTGTAATCCTTTGACCGCGTAGCGATAGTGATAGGTGCATTAGTCTTCATCATGAAAACTTGAGACCCAAACGGTGCAGATGGTGATGCCTGTTCGACCATCTGGGTCTGCTGAGATGGAAATGGCTCTTTTAAAACAGCCGGAGTCCCTTTTGAGCCTTTAAGAAGTTGACTAACTTCGGACCGTCGTGGACAATCCTTAGTGTAATGGTCACCTTCACAAATGAGACAAGGGAATTTCGGCTTACGTTGGGAGCCATCCTCAGTTCGAGCTTTAGATTCCGGTTTCAGGGCATCAGATTTTGATTTGCCTTTGCCCTTCTTCTTCCCCTTGGAGGATTTGTTCGCAGGATTGGCCTGGACGGCATTCACCTCCGCGGTTTTACCAGAATCGGATGAGGCGGGATTAGCAGAGGTATTGTTGGAAGAATTAGCCTTCTGCTTCCCATTCGAAGACTTCTTCGAATTTTGAGAAACGGAACCAATGACACCATCCACGGAAGGGGTGGGTTGGGTCTTTTTGGCTCCGGGCCGTGGTGCATCAGGCAGGATGTCATAAAGCGTGCCAGATTGCGAATAAACCAGATCCAAGTACTGGGCACGCGCGATAGCTTGTTCCTCCGTCACACACGCTCCCATCGCAATATCCTGAGCGATTTTATTCACAAAGGAGGTGGTGAACCAGTGGGTCAAAATCTGATCAGGTATGTGAAACTTGATCAGTCGACGACGGCGCCGCCACTCATGTATGTGATCCGAAATGTGAGTGGTCGTGTCCTGCTTCAGAGAAGTCAGGATGTGCGTCCCGGCCTCATATCGGACCGGTAACTGGAAATGCGTGAGGAAAGCCATGGCTAATGAGTTGAAATCTTGAAAAATACCACGGGATAGTTCTATGTACCACTTAGCAGCAGCTCCTGTTAACGTACGCTGGAAAAGACGCAAACGAATCGAATCATCGACCCAAGAGTTAGACGAACACCAGAGGTGGTACGTCATCACATGCGCCTGGGGGTCTTCGCCAGCTTTTCCCTCAAACTTGGGACAATCTCCTGGTATCTTGGTGGGAACCGGAGGCCAATATGGATTATGTGAAATCGGATCATTGGTCAACTTTGAAACGTCCGGCAGTTCCAAGGTAGCCAGGAACGACAATGGAGGGTTAAATGCCATGCCAGTCCCAGGATAAGGTCCGGTACCCATGCTCCACGATGGTTGTGAATATCCCTGCCCCCACGGGTTCTGTCCCGCAGGATTCTGACCATAGGGGGCATAGTTCGTATAACCAGACTGATTTGGATTCTGGTAACCATAGTGCGGGGCTTGATAACCAGGGTTCGTGCCCTGATTAGGCGTTTGCCCTGCATAAGCAGCGTTTGGATTTGGCTGCTGAGCGTAGGTAGAACCGGGTGGAGGAGGATGATATTGAGAGCCTCCAGGGTGGTTATAGTTCAGTTGAGACTGACCATGAGGATAATAACCACTCTGAGGATGAGTAGGTTGCTGATAAGTGGAGCCCTGCGGAGCCTGGTACGTAGGGCGCAGCTGTTGATTTGGCTGCGGCATTGAATGAACAGGCTGTTGAGCAGAGTGAACGGAATGAGAGGGCTGCCCTGAATGAACAGGTTGACCCGGATAAACAGGCGGCACTGGTTGCGCAGGTTGACCTGGTTGCAAGTGGGCCCCAAGTTGTACCGGATGGGCCGGTTGGCCTGGAGGCGGGACACCAGGTTGTACCGGATGAGCCGGTTGGCCTGGTGGCGGAACAGAACCAGGTGCTTGCTGGAAACCAGTTTGATCTGAAGCAGAACCATAGAGTGGTCCTGGCTGATATGCAACGTTAGATACAACAGGATACTGCGGTTGCATCGGTAAAGAAGGCTGGATTTGCCCCCCAGGACCATAGGCCGGTCCCGGTTGATACCCCGGCTGAGGTTGAGCAGGTTGACCAGCAGGGCTATAATATGGTCCTTCTGGATTGTACAATGGCCCTTGCTGGCCCGCAGAGTAGCCTTGGATGGGCTGTCCCTGTGGGTCGTACTGATAGCCAGGTTGGCCTGCAGGTTGGCCTTGGAAAGGCTGTCCCTGCGGGTTATAAGCCTGGTTGTACGGTAAACCTTGAGCATACAGATAAGCCTCAGGAGTAGGAAGGTGCAAAACCTCCCCGTGCTCGTCAAGTTGAACTGGGAAACCATACACGGGAGTGCCGTCCTGTGCATAGTGCGAAAAGAAAGATCGGTAAGGATCTTGGGGAATCTGTCCAGCTCCGGCGTTTGGCTGTTGCAAAAACAACCGATACTCCTCCGGAGAGATATTCTCCGGTATAGCAATAGCTAGATAAACATCTTCAGGAGTTGGCCCAGCCCTAGAAGCCGAGACAACAGAAGAAGAAGCAGCCACACAAACAGTGGGCCGCACGGGAACAGAAGTGACGGGCGTCGAAGGAGACACCCCGGGTGTAGTGACGGCTGGCCTCGAAGCAGGAGATGATATTCCCATAGAGGCAGCAGCTGAGATGATCTGACCCAGAGATCTGTATCCCTGCGGTAAAGAAGGACTGGCTGACGACATGGTAGCCAGCTCAGAGTCGTCTCCCTCAAACAATCTACGAGGGATGCGCTGATAGTCATCAGACCCCGGAATTTCCTCACCAGAATCACTCATGGTTGATCCTGCCGTTAAATCATGCAAAAGACGGCGAGGACAAGGAGGAAAAACAGCAGCAACAAACGGTGAACCCGATGTAAGAGAAAGGAAATCAGCTCCTAATCTCAATTCAGACACAGGGTCCGAAAAGGGCCAATTGAACTCAACTGCTCCTCCAAAGGGTTGCTCGGCGAGAACCGGTCCCCCGTCAGGAAACTCGGAAACAACAGGCTGCTGTGGTTCAACAGAAGGCTGAGAAGCTTCTGAAGAATCGTCCGTGTAAGGACTACCAGTAGACGAAACCGAAGGTTCCGCCACTGTGGCAAAAGACTAGAAGAAAAGAGAAAACACACACACGGGCTGAAAATGAGTTAAGACACACGATCAAACAGTCAACAAGAAATGTCTAAACAGGTGTGTAATCGTGGGCGATTAATTTTACCACATTGGAAAGTAAGAAATTCTACCGTTTCATATTTTAAGAGTCGAGAAACGATAAAAAGATGACTCTATCTCTTTCGGAGTTGACACAAGCGTGAAAGGACAAGCGCTTGACGGTCTTTTCAAGTTTAGGGAGTCAGAAAAGACCAAATGACTGCTCAGGAAAAACTAGGCACAAAGGGTGTACCAAATATCCGTGAACTGCAATATACACATTGGTTTCAATAATGAAACAGAAATCGACCAAGGACTTTCCGTACGTGCAGGTAGTCTCCCCGAATGCTGTGTTCGGTGTATCACGGGTATAGGGCGGCAGACTCGGCTTCTTGTGGATAAAGGATTGAAAACCTAGAGGGGTCTCCCTTTATATACGCGACGGTACGGGGAGCGCAAGTCCGTACTAGCGCTGTCTGAAGCCAACAGGCGAACGACAACTGCTAGGTTTAACGACGCCGGAACACGTCTCTAGCCTAGACCTTCTAAATGTGTTTCGTTAGGTTCCAATGTTGCCTTAGGTTAATTGAATAAATTTTACAGTTGATCTTCAATTAAGTTTCAATTTCCAGGCCCTATCGTATGTAGTGTCTCGAAAGACTCCTAAATGCAAGCTATATGCCACAGTGCAACATTTCGTTCGATGAAAACTAGTTAAATAAGAGTTGAGAGCTTTTATACAAACGAAATGAACGGAATACAAACAAAAATGTCTCTAATGCAACTAATGCAATTTAAAAATTTTCATTCAAAACACTAATCACTAGCGATATGGAAAAGATCACAATTGGCACTAATTAACAAAAGCAAAAGAGATTTTTTTTTTTTTTTTGATTTTCAATGTTTAATAGCTAATGTGCACTGAAAACAAAAGGAACAATTTGATAAATGATATCCAAGAGAGCGAAACAAACAAAATTCACTCAACAATGCAAGCAATCAGATCCCCAAATTGACCAAAGTCTCTCAAAGCAAAGAAAAGACTCAAAAGCTTCCAATGGACCGTGTGATCTAGGTCCAAAGCAAGGCTAAACGAATTTTGAACGAAGGAATGAACAATCACCCAAAAAACGCAACAAAACAATCAAAGACTGCTAAGAGGATGTGGAGAACCAATCAGCAAGTTGACAGGACAATCAAGACACCAAAACTCCCAAGGAGGGCTCGATACACTAAGCCACTAGATGCCCTAGGGCTCGAAACGTGAAATCGGTAGATAGAAGCAAACAACCAAAGGACAGAGGTGAATTCCAGCCAAAAAAGACTCCAACACACTCAGGCAGTCGGAAAATCAAGAAGAAAAGCACTGATCAAATCCAGAGAGCCAAAAAATGAAGAAACTCAAAAAACTCACAGGGGTGGTGCGACTGTGAGTGTGAAACTGGCGCCAGAAGTCAATTGGCGCGGGCTAGACAAAGGCAACGTGCGCCAATTGGCGCGACTGTCGGGTTAAAAACCGCACCAGTCGAGTTTCTCAACAAAAATTAAAACAAGCCACTCCAGAAGCAGACCAATGCAAGCTAAGAAAACCAAGAAGCTAAAACAATGAAAGAATCCAACCCAGAAGGTTCATCAAGCAAGGAAAAACAATCAAAGGGAAACGACATAAACGAGACAAGGAAAACCGGACGATCCCCAGCGGAGTCGCCAATTTGTTGATGAGGTAAATCCCCTCTGCGGACAGAGGCGATCCCTACTAGCCCAGCAGGGGTCTAGCAACAAACAAACAATGCTATGACGCAAGATCCTAGTTACGAATGGAAAGACTAGGAATAGAAGCCTACCTGGATTCCAACGCTATAACCTGAAGAAGAAACGTCCCCGTTCTTCAGCCCCGGCAGATCACAATCCTTCCACGATCTCCGCGGATGAACACCTGCACATGGAGGAAACGAACAGATACAAGCATAGAAACCAGCATACGTAACTAAACATCGGTCAGAAAAGATGTTACTCGCATTAACATGATGGAAAACGGAGTGGAACCATAATCATAATCATCTATTAAGTAATAAACGAAGAAAGATTACAACCAAGTTCTGACGTCGCAGCCTCCTTCGAACGGGTCTCCGGTCGTCCACGTCTCACAAAGCTCGCCAAGGAAAGGGAAAACCTCTCCAGAGTCTCGTAACAATGGTCTCCTTACTTGAGTTGGCCTTAAGGGAAAGAGAGGATTCTTTACAGCACAAAGGCACTTGGGAATATGGAGATGCAAAGCTTCAGCACTTCAAGACTAGCTTGCCATAGGATTGAGCAGGCTTTTATAGATGGGGAAGGAGGGAGTTGGGATCCCTATTATTATGGGATTGGCCCTATCAACAAGGAAGGTTCCATGGGAGGTGGCAAAACCACTTCCCCTCCATAGAACTCCCGCAGCCAAACCTCCCAACTCAAGATAGGCAATGGTTTGTGAGTTTGTTGGAACTCAACTTCCGCCATCCATATTTAAAAAACAGTCCCTAAAATGGGTGGCGCGACCTCTTTGCAGGATTTTCCCCATTGGCGCGAGTGCTGAACTTCCTGCCCGCGCCAATGCCAAAAGGGATGTTTTTCATGATTTTTGCAAGGAGATGTCTCAAGGGCAAATAAAGCTCATGCTTAGAGGAATGCATTGATGATGTTTTCAAGGCATGACAATGTTCACAGGTCACGAAATGGGTCCTCCATTGTGCGGGACGGGGAATGGTAGAGACGGTGACAAATTACTGTGTAACAACATGCAAGGGTTTTTTTTTCTCAAGC